>PISW01006436.1:0-109147 GCA_004023785.1 Mungos mungo | reverse complement strand
TCCATCCCTGGACCTGATCAGCCAGCGATGTCACCAGACATCCCCACGGGTATCAGCAACAGGCTCTCCATCTCACCTGTCATCACAGAATCTGCACCCATATCCACGGCCACCAAAACAGTTCCCCAGCCGGCTACATCCCAAGGCACAACAGCCTGGGACACATCAGCCACAGCTTTGTGGGCAGAGACGCACTCAGAGCGGAGCACTAGCGTGGAGAGAGGTTCTGAGGCTGCGTCACCCGCCAGCCCTTCCTCTGAGCAGGACATCAGCTCTCCATCTTCCCTGGTGACTCTACCTGCCATGACCTCGTCCTCTGCAGGGTCCCCCACACTGCCAGCCACCAGCCCTTCTCCTGCTCATGTCACCTCACCTCTCACCCCTGGCCTGATGAGGACCTCCAGCACGTGGGGCACGAGCTCAGAAGCTTTGACCAGTTCATCCCCAGATCTGACCAGCACATTACTAGAGTTCCAGACCACATCTGAGGCCTCTGCCACTACAGAGGCCATTCACCTTGCCCTAAGCACAGCGGAGACCCACGTGGGGACCCTCAGCTCCTCACCGGAACCCCACTCCTCAGCCCCAGCTGGCTCAGAGACAACCCCAGGCACATCTCCCATTGAGACCTCCTTCCTCGGTGGGGACACCACGGCTTCCACACTAATGCCTGACTTCTCTGGAACCACAGAAACTGAGACACAGTCAAACTCCTCCCTGGCCCTGGAACCACAGGAAACCATCATGTCCCCGCACACCAGCTCAGCCCCAGAGGAAATCAGCCTCCCTTCCGAGGTGTCCACTGGGACTAGTGCTGAGGCCCCCAGGACAGCCGTCATGTTCCCCAGCAGGACGTCCACCCCTGGCCCTGTTCTGCTCACGATGTCACCAGACATCCCCATGGATATCAACGCTGGGCTCTCTACCTATTCCCCTAGTGTTGATACTGGAAAAGTCACCATCATCACCGAAAAAGGTACCCAAGAAAGGGGACCCGTCACTGGATACCCTTATCTTGGACACATTAACCACAGTTGGTGGCTGAGTGACTCACACTTTAGTGGGTGGGAGAGGAGCCATAGCATGCAGAATGTTGCAAGGGTACTTGAAGCAAGAATTTCTTTTCTTTCTTTCTTTTCTTCCTTCCTTTCTTCCCTCCTTCCTTCCTTCCTTCCTTCCTTCCTTCCTTTCTTTCTCTCTCTCTTTCTTTCTTTCTTTCTTTCTTTCTTTCTTTCTTTCTTTCATAAACCCTGGTTTTGTTTTTTTGGTAGTGGTCCATGCTTCACACTTCCTTTCTTTAAATTCTTTCACAATACCTGATATTAGAAAGTTATTTCCTCTTCCTCTGACCCCACTTCTCATTTCTGGCTCTGTATTTGTCAGCGTTTTATTAGTCATAGTTGGGATCTTTAATCATTTTATCTCTATTACTGAAGAGCACCTCCTGTGAAACAATGGCCACCGTTGATATTACTGCAGATTAAAAGGGCATAAATTTCTTTTCACAAAGGTAGTTGTAATTGATGTGTAGTCTAGCCTCTCTGCAATGTGGCACCTTTCTCCTGATGAGCCCGTTATCCAATGAGTACTGTCTGTTCCACGGAGGAGACGGGTATTTCCACTTCAATACCGGTCTTCTTTGGCCCCAGAACACTAAGGCAGGGCCACTTTCCCCCCTCTCTCCTGGTCTGCAGGAGACATTCATAGCCCTCGACTCTACTTTATTGTCACCTTCCAACACACCTTTATCTCCTCTGTCCACTAAATGTGTTACTGTTTTGTTTTATTTGAGAGAGAGAGAGAGAGAGAGAGAGAGAGAGAGAGAGAGAGAGAGGGAGGGAGAGAGAGAGAGAGAGAGAGAGAGAGGGAGAGAGAGGGAGTATGCATGAGGTCAGGGGCTAGGGGCAGAGGAAGAAAGAGAGAGGATCTCAAGCAGACTCCACGCTTGTCACAGAGCCTGACTGGGGCTCGATCCCACAGCCCTGGGATCATGACCTGGGCCGAAATCAAGAGCCAGACACTCAACTGCCTGAGCCCCCCAGGCACCCCTCTCCACTCATACTTTAAAGGGTTCCAAGCCTGATGTCACTGGGAAAACATGGGTTTGAGAGCAGCCTTCATCTTGGCCATGTGATGAAATTCCGGTGGATCTCTCTCTTATGCATCTCTCTCTTTTGCAGGGTCTGCCAGTGTAACCACCTTCCCAGAATCCAAGCTTTCTGTGTCTGTGTCAGAAAGCACTCCTCACCTGAGCACCGTGATGCTTTCTTCAGCTGAGACCATTTCGGCCAACCCATTGGCACCTTCTCCGTCAGCAGCTACATCTGGAGTTCCGGGTGCCAGCTCAGCTGCTTTCTCGGCCAGTCCACCGTTTGGGACACAACCAGGCCCTAGAGATGCTCCGTCCACTGTTGCAGAGAGTCTACCTTCATCAGCTTCGGCACCCTTCCCCTCCTCGGCCTCCACTACCGTAGAGTCTTCAACCAGCCCAGTGCCCCGGGGGGACACCTCCTCACCGGCTACCCCGCACATGGTGGGCACCAACGCTGGCACAGGCAGCAGCACTGCTGAAGGACCCCTGGTTGTGGTCACTACTTCGGAGACGTGGACTAGTCCAGTCAGGACATCCTTATTGTCCAGCATGGCCCCTGGGATGACAGAGCAGATTCACTTAGGAACAGTGACGAGTGCTTCTCAGCTTCCTCCACACTCAACACAGCTGACAAGTAAGGACCCACTGATCCTATAGTCCCATCATTAGGGGCTCATAGGAAATGACTCTTTCCCGGAGAGGTATAAAGGAGTTATTTAGGAGTTTATTACCGCACAGACGTTCTTTTAGCAAACATTCGTTGGTCTGTCCTCAGTTCTAGGCATTGGAGAAACAAGTATAAATAAGAAAGTCATGGGATGATGTCAGTACCATGATAGATGCTTTAACATTACTATGATTATGACAATGATAATGCTAATAACAGTAGATTTTTATTTTTTTAATGCTCATTTATCTTTGAGAGAGAGACACACATACACACACAGAGTGCAAGCAGGGGAGGGGCAGAGAGAGGGGAGGGAGATACAGAATCCGAAGCAGGCCCCAGGCTCCGAACTGTCAGAGCAGAGCCCAGTGAAAAACTTGAACCCACAAACGGTGAGATTATGACTTGAGTCGAAGGCAGATGCTCACCCGGCTGAGCCACCCGGGCACAATAGATTTTCACAGGGCACTCATTCTGTGTCAAGGCACTGTTCTATTATTTAATCTTCATTCCAACACATCTTTTGGGAGAAAAGATGATTATAAGCTCATTTTACAGATGAGGAAGCCAAGGCACAGAAGGTTAAGTAATTTACTCATGATCGCAAAGCTAATAAGAACTCAGACTGTGCGGCAGTAGGAATCTATGCTCTTAATTACTAGGCTACAGGAGTGGTTGGGAGGGAGGAGAAAAAGCAAGAGATTCTGGCCTCACAGAAGCTATAGGAGGGGAGAGTTTAAAATGGAAAATTGTCAGTCCCATCAAATGCTTAATAGTCAAGTTGAAATGGGGTGAGCCCTTTGACAACATGTGGGTCCTCAGGGACTCTAACAAAGGGAGTATGAGTGAGTTGAATAGAAGTAGCACAACAGCTAAATTACACCTAGATACAGGGTCCACATCCCCCTTTGAAATGAGTATGTTTTCATATTAAAGACAGAGTCAAAAGCAAGGGAAAAGTGGAAGAAAATGGTGAGCAAATAAAAGATGATGGAACAAAGTATGTATGGGATGTGGGAAGGATCCGGGGCTTAGGAGGAGGTGCACCACTTCCAGGAGACCTGAAGATGAGGAAGTGACCCTCTTGAGGATTCCGTTCCTCTGAAAAGTTGAATTTGGCCCCAGCTTTTGTTTGGGAGACAAATGCTCTAACTACTTTAGCACCTGCTTTGATGGACAATATCTATAGGAGGATGATTTGGTTACCCGTCAATTCACAATAAAAGTAGATGCATTGATAGGTATTGATCCATGTCTTAAACCTTGGCTCAGTAGTTGAGTCATGGATGTTTAGTAAGCAAGTGATGAGCAGGGGGTAAGAAGGTAGGAGAGTGGTTGGGTCCATGGAAGGATAAAAGAATAAAAAATGGACAAGTGAAAGAAGGAAGGATGGATGGGTACATGCAGGGATGGGTAGAAGGAAAGATGGACAAATCTATGGGTGGATGAATGGGCAAATGGATAGGCATGGTCACTCATGGCACAGAGCCCTGGCTCAAGTCCATAATGGACTTGAGAAGAATTGAGTTGTAGGAGTCAATGAAGTGGATCCATTTAGAGAGTTCTCCTCTTCTGGATGAGATGAATTAACACAGTTTTCCTCTCCACCCTCACCCACAGGGACTGATGGCATTGTGGAGCACATCACAATGATACCCAATGAAGCAGCCCACGGAGGTGCCACAGGACCAGTCCATGTACATGTGGCGCCCACATCATCTGCTAGTCCCAGAGGTAGGTTCACCTTTGCTTACCTCCCAGTAATCCCACTTGTGACCTTATTTCCTCTTCCAGAGAGATGAAATGTCTCTTAAGAGAGAGAATCATGTGGGGTGGCCCTGGGCTTCTTTGTCTGGGGGTTTCCTAGGTGGACGTTACCACTTTTCTTTTCCTCATAACGTGTAGTGAGTTAGTTCAATGGTGGATATGCCAGTCCCACAAATATGACCTAAATTAACTTAATTCTGAAAATGCTTACTGATCGCTTTCTCTGTGTTAGAGACTGTGCCGTAAGCTGAGGGGACACACATGAGAATACTTGGGCACTGTACCCTTGGAGCTCTGGGACCAGCACGAAGCAAAAAAGGAACAAAATTTCTGTGATGCAAATTTAAATGTGTGCAATGAAATGGTATTTGAACTATGCAAGGAAGGCTTCATGGGGAAGATAATCTTTGGACTGGGTTTGAAGACATGACTAGGGATTTACCAGAGAGACAAAGGGAGGTGATGAAGACATTCTGGACAGAGGGAACAGCCACATGCAGAAGCACAGCGAGGGGTAAAACTGGAAGTATCTGGGAGGTACGAATAATTCACCTTTGCTAAAGTGTGAGGTGGAAGGATGGAGTGGTGGGAAATGACCCTGGAGAGAGCAGCAGAAAACAGTATTCAGGAAACCTCCCAAGGCTTGGTAATGCTTCGATGCCCTTTAACAAAAGGACAAAGAATTTTGTGGCCCCCCCTCCAAAAAAAATTTGGCAAACATGCTGCTCCTTCCTAAAGAACCATAACAGGCATAAATATATTAAAGGCTCTGAGAAATCCTACTGTAAAGGAATTGGTTTGGCTTTATTCAACCTAGGGTTTTACTCCGTTATTGACTGTGGAGTCTTTCCTTCTACAAGGCACTTGTTAACCTTTCTCAGTATTATTGTTCTGTCTGAAAGTTTAAGAGGTGCAGGTGTGGTTAAAATGTAAAGCTCCCCGTACTCATTAAGCTATTCCCAAGAATTTTGGAGCCCAGTCTGTTTTACCAGTACATTTTGGAGCCTTTTTCCAAGATGCAGGCTTTAGACAGAGTCGCCCTCCCCCTCCCCAGTCAGGTTATTAGTCTTACCCTGTGATCTGCCGTCTTTGATTAGGTCCCCCCAGAAGCAAACTTGTTAAGGATATGGGACAAGCGGTTTGCCAGAGGTGGGGGATGGTCCCAGGAAGCCCTGGAGAAGACAAGGAAAGGAAGTCAATGCAAGGCGCATTCATGATCAAGGCCACAGCTATGGGCAACAGTGTCAGCCCCGCTGGGCAGCTCAGGGAGACAGCATAGAACATCTCAGTGTTGTCTAATCCGAGGAGTGAAGCAGCTGGGACATTTGTCAGCCAACGTTCTTCTATCACCGGCTGTACGATGCTTGGTCCCGCACTTATAACCTTCACCACTTCCAGCCTGCACCGCACCCCAACACACACAGGCTGAGTGAGAGCCCTCGGGTGCGTCAGGATCCCACTGGGGTCACTGTATGGGATACAAGTGGGGCATTGACAGGATTGACTGTGTCAGGTCACCGAGCAGTGAATCACTGGGTTCCATTCAGGTGGGGACCAGTACTTAGATGGCAAAGCTTGTGAGGAATCGCTAACAGTATTCAGCATAGAGCGGGGTTTCTCAACCTCAGCCCCACCAGGCAAATAATCACTTGTGGGCTTTCCTGTGCTCCGTGGGGTGTTTAGCAGCATCCTTGGCCTCTACTCACTCCATGCCAGTCGCACCCTCCCCATCTACACAGCTGCGATGACCAACAATGTCTCCTGACATTGCCAAGTCTCCCCTGGGACCAAAATCACCCCAGGCTTGAGAACTAGAGGATTCTTGTGTAACCTCTCCAGATGGACATTTTCTCCTTACATCCTTCTCTTTTCATCCTGGCTCCCGCTGGATCCTGAACTTCAGGTAGGGAATTCTATATTACAGTGCTAAAGAACACTGGTTTAGATTCAGGCAGAGTGAGGTTCAAATTTCCACACCAGCGGCCAGCAGCTGTGTGATCTTGGCACATGATGATCTCTGAGTTTCTGTCTTTCTCATCTACGACTGCAAGAATAATATGATGTATTAAGTGCTCTGATGAGTATCAGAGAGATAAAGCACGCTAGGTGCTTGGCAAATTGTCCTTCCCCCTCCTCCTCCTCTTCCTCCTCCTCCTCCTCCTCATCATCATCACCAAATACATACACTCTCAGAAGTGTGTTTTTTAAGATGGTCTTAGTAGAAGAGGGACATTGCTCCCCTCTCAGAGTCCAAGTCCCCTTTATTTCATCCCTGGACCAAGCCAGTGGGTTTTGTGGTCTTTATGGAGAAGCCTCCCAAAGGCTTCTCAGCCAGTGTGACTTTACTCATCTTCAGAATCCGAACTGCAGTCACCCTGGCCAGCTTTAGCACTGGTCTAGCATGGTTCCTGGCAAATCCCAAGTCAGCACTGATTTTTTAGTAGAAATGCAAAACATAGTAGTAATAGTAGTAATGGTAAAAATAACAGCAGTAACTCCAGTGATAGTAGGTAATAGTAGTAGTAACAATAATAATAACCATGGTAATAGGTGGCAGTGGTAGTCAACCGCAGTAACAGTGGGTAGTGGCAGTGACTGTAGTAATACCAGGAACAGCAGGTGGTAGAATCAGTAGCATAGTGATAGCAGCAGTAGTAGTTTTGTGGACCAGGCACCATGCCTGGTGCATTTTATCAGCATTCTGAGATGGCCACTGTACTTAGGCCTATTTTACAGACAAGAATATGGAAGTCCAGCAAGGTTTGGTCACGCATTCATTTAGTGGGGGAGCTAGAATCTGAGTGCAGGACTATCTTCTTCCCGAGCTCAAGCTCGTAAGCACGATGATACATGATCTCTCTCAAGCCAGAGAAGATCTCTCTCTGCATACCTCCATCCACGTATCCATTCATTCACTCACTCGTTTACTCAGCAAATATTTGTGGGCACCTACTATATGCCAAGCAGTCTTCTGACTATGAACAGCTATCACCAAGCCAAACTGTGAGGAGTGCCACCATGCAGATTCAGACATGAGGATAAGGAAATAGTATCAAGGAGGGAGAAATGAATTCTGACATGGATTTGTAAAGCAGGTCCAAGCTGGAGTTTGAAGAAGGGCAGGATGTAAGGAATCTGATAAATGATGGACCAGGCAGACAAGAGAAACAACCTTAAGAGAAGGCTCGGGGACTGGAGAGTACAGACAACGTTTGGGAACAGGGAGCAGTTAAGAACTCAGGGAGTTAGAGCACCACATGAGAAAGGGAAGGTACAGGAATGCCACTGACAGTTTCTTTTCCCCTTCTAGAAGCATATACCCCAGGCAGAGACATTTCTCTCCCTTTTCTCATGTGGGGAAAAAATAAGCTCTTGCCAGTCCAGTAAGCGGCAATTATTTTGTCCAAACCATGTGTCCATCCCCCAATTTACAGGACTACCCACAGAGTGGATGGAAAGAGAAGAGTCCACATCGCTGAAGACCACCTCTACAGCAGCTCTGACTGCTACTGTCTCTACTTCCACTCCGAGAACACAGACTGTCCTCAGGACATCAGGTAAAACGGCCAGCACAAGCATGAGAGGACCCATCACTTCAACCCCAGGTATCTCCTCTGATGTTCTAGAGATGACAGCCTCGTTGGCCACCATACCTGGAGCAGAGACCAGCACAGAGGTTCCCAGGACAACCCCATCTGTTTTCAGTAGAGGCTCAGAGACGACACCCTCACTGGTTCCTAGTTCTGAGACAGAGAACAGTCCAGCTGCTCCAACTCTGACCGTTTCCCTTGGTGAGCCTGGGACCACCACCTCATGGATCACTTATTCTGCAGAGACCAGCTCAACTGGTTCCAGGGCCACCGTGAGTGTTTCCCACAGTGCATCAGACAGCACGCCCCCAACAGCTACTGGTCCTGGGGAAGAAGTCAGTTTAGCAGTTCCAACTCTGACTGTCTTTCCTGGCATACCAGAAGTGGTGACCTCCCTGGAAACTAGTCCTGGGGCAGAGATGAGTACAGCAATTTCAACTCTGACTGATTCCCAAGACGAACCAGAGACCACCACCTCATGGGTCATCCACCCTGGGGCACAGAGCAGTTCATCTCTTCCAATTCCAAGTGTGTTCCCTGGTGAGCCAGGGCTGGTGACCTCGCTGGATACCAGTTCTGGAGCAGAGACCAGCCCAGCTGATCAAGCTCTGACTCTTTCCCCTGGTGAGCCAGATGCAACAGCCTCATTGGTTACCCATCCCGAGGCACAGACCAGTTCAGCCGTTCCAACTCCAGCCATCTCCCCTGGTATATCAGGGGTGGGAAGCTCACCACTTACCAGTTCTGTGGCAGAGACCAATATAGCATTTACAACTTTGACTGATTCCCCATATGAGCCAGAGACAGCAGCCTCGCAGGTCACCTCTCTTGGGACAGAAGCCATTTCCACTGCTGCAACTTCAACTCTTTCCCCTGGTGAGCCAGATACAACAGCCTTATGGGTTCATTCCACAGAGAATAGCACACCTGTTTCCAGAACTCCAAATTTTTCCCAAAGTGAATTAGATACCATACTCTCAATGGCCACCACTCCTGGAGTAGAAGCCAGTTCATTCACTCCAACAATGACTGTCTCATCCAGTGCACCAGCTACAGCGACCTCACTGGCCACTAGTTCTGGGACAGACACCAGTACAACCTTTTCGACTCTGATTGAATCCCAGCAGGAATCAGACACAACAGTCTCCTCGGTCACCCATCCTTCAGGGTCCAGCCCAGTGGTTCCCAGTGTTTCCCATAGTGAATCATACAGCACACCCTCAACAGCCACCGGCTTTGAGACTGAAGCCAGCTCAGCTGTTCCAACTACACCTGTCTCCCCTGATGTACCAGATATGGTGACCTCACAGGCCACGAGTGCTGGGACAGATGCCAGTATGGTTATTTCACCTCTGACTCTTTCTCCTGGTGAATCAGCAAACACAGTCTCATGGGTTAATCATTCTGGAGCACAGACCAGTTCTTCCATCCCAACTCTGACGGTCTCCCCTGGTGTATCAGGAGTGGGGACCTCACTGGTCACTAACTTTAGGGCAGAGACCAGTACAACTTTTCCAACTCTGACTGATTACCCACATGAATCAGAGACAGACTTCCGGGTCACCCATTCCTCAGAGACCAGCACACCTGTTTCCAGAATAACTCCGAATTTCTCCCCTATTGAATCAGATACCACACTCTCCACAGCCACCACTCCAGGGGCAGAAGTCAGTTCATTTTCAGCTACAACTATCTCACCGGGCATACCAGCATTCGTGACCTTAACAATTACCACTTCTGGGGTCGAGACCCAAACAACTTTTTCAACTCTGGCTGATTCTCTGCATGAACTGGAGACCACAGCCTCATGGGTCACCCATTCTGAGAAGGAAGCCAGTTCGGCTGTTCCAACTCTGCCTACTTCTTCCCCTGAGGAGCCAGATACAGCAGCCTCACTGGTCACCCATCCTGCAGAGACCAGCTCAACTGTTCCCAAGTCAACACCCAGTTTTTCTCATGGTGAATCAGATACCACACATTCAATAGCTCCCAGTTCTGGGGCACAGACAAGTTTGTCCATTCCAACTCCGACTGTCTCCACTGCTATATCAGGGGTAGAAATCTCACTGGCCACAAGTTCTGGGCCAGAGACAAGTACAACTTTTACAGCTCTGACTGTTTCTTCAGGTCAACTGGAAACCACAAGTTCATGGGTCACCCACTCTGAGACAGAAGCCAGTTCAGCTGTTCCAACTCTTCCTGCTTCCCCTGGGGAGCCAGATACAGTAGTCTCGTTGGTCACCCATCCTCCAGAGACCAGCCCAACAGTCTCCAGGACGACCCCCAGTGTTTCCCATGGTGAACCATATACCACACACTCTATGGCCACCAGCCATGGGGCAGAAGCCAGTTCAGTTGTTCCAACTCCAACGGTCTCCCCTGGTGTACCAGAGATGGTGACCTCAGAGGCCACTGGTTCTGAGAAAGATGCCAGTATGGTTATTCCAACTCTGAATATTTCTTCTGGGGAGCCAGTGACCACAGCCGCGACAATCATGTATTCTGAGGTCCAGACCAGCTCAGCTCCAGCTGCCTCCTCGACTGTGCCAGAGCTGGTGACCTCACTGGTCACCAGTTCTGCGGTAGAAGCCAGTACAACGTTTACAATTCTGACTGATTCCTCACAAAAGGCAGAGACAACAGCCTCATGGGTCACCCATTCAGAGGTGGAAACCAGTTCGGCTGTTCCAACTCTGACTGGTTCTCCTAAGGAGACAGGTACAGCAGTCTCACTAGTCACTCATTCTGAAGAGACCAGCCCGACTGTCCTCAGAACAACTCCAGTTTTTTCCAAAGGTGAACCAGACACCACACACTCCACAGCCACCAACCGTGGAGCAGAAACCAGTTCAGTGGCTCCAACTCCAACTGTGTCCCTCGGTGTACCAGACATGGGGACCTCCCACGTTCCTACTTCTGAGACAGATGCCAATATGACTATTCCAAGTCTGACTCTTTCTCCTGCTGAACCAGCAACCACAGCCTTAGTGGTCACTCACCCCAGTACAAAGACAAGTACCTCTTTTCCTGGTTCAATTCAGACTGTTTCCCTCGGTCCACCAGAAACAACATCCTTCACCACACCCCCGACCGAGACCAGCAGAGTTGATCTGGGTCCAGAGGTCTCACCTGGTGTTCCTGTAGAAACAACCTCACTCTCCACCCATTTTGGCACAGACATCAGCACAACTATTTCAATGTCAGCTCTTTCCCCTGTGTTATTGGAGACCACAGGCTTGTCGGCCACCAGCCCTACCTCGGAGGCCAGCACAGGTGGCCCAACTTTGACTGCTGATGTTCTTGGGCCAGTCAGTACCCCTGCAACCACTGGGGAGCCTCACACCTTAACTTCCTGGAGCACAGAACCCTCACCACCTGTGACCTCACATGGACTCCTGGAATTGCCCAAGACTGTCACAGGGCACACTGTGACCTTGATAGCATCAGAGACCCCAACACCACCTAAAACCAGCCACACAGAAGGATTGAGTCCAACCCCTATCCTGAAAACCACAACTCTTGAGGTGACTAATTTAGCTACAACAGGTTCAGGCCCCGTCATGACGGAGACCACAACCACCTTCAGTACACCTGTGGGAAGTCCCTTTGTCCCCAAGACCTCACCTGGGATGTCCACCTTGACCTCTCTGAGTGTGACTCCAGAAACAAGTAAGAATGACTTTTTTCTACTGTGGTAAAAATGTGTATAGAATATGAATTAGCTATTTTAACCATTTTAGATGTATAATTCAGTGGCATCAGTTTATTTGCAATTATATGAACATTGTCCTTAGCATTGGCTTTCCCGCCCCACTCCCTTCAGCCCCTGGCAACTCTAATCCACTTCCGTCTTCTTGAATTAGCCTGTTTTAGATATCTCATGTGTGTGGAATCACAGGGTGTATTTGATTTTGTGTCTGGCTTATCTCCCTGACTGCAATGTCGTCATGGTTTTTCCTCATTGTGGTGTGTGTCAGAACTTCATAACTGTTTACAGATGAATGACATTCCATCGTATGGATGGACCACATTTTATCTGTCCATTCGTCTGTTGACCGACACCCATAGTGTCTCTGCTTTTTGGCTACCATGGCTAACGCCACTGTGAATGTGGGCATGCACGTATCTGTTCGAGTCCCTGTTTCCAATTCTTTGGAGTACATACTGAAATCGGTATGGTCATGTTGCGCACTGGTTCATTAGAGCGACCGTCATGAAGTGTCACACCCCGGGTGCCTCGAACAGCAGAAGTTTATCAGGTCTGGAGGCCGGAGGGGAACCCGAGGGGAATGCGTAGAACATGAATTTTGGAGTCATCCTCTCTGGGGAGCTGGGATATTTACCCATCAGTCATTGCCAGCAGGATGCTCCCGGGGGGCCCGTTCAGTCCCCTGCAACAGAGGGATACAGGTGCTGCTGGGTGCGGAAATGGTGAGAGCCGAGGGGAGGTGGCCGGAGGGTGACCAGCTCATCCTGGTTTTCCCAAGTCTGTCTCACTTCTCCAGCCAGAAGTCAGCATCCCAGGAACCCAGATAGTCCTGGGAAAACTGGGATGGTTGGTCACCCCACGTGGGAGGGTCTTGAACGGTGACTGCCACGTGATGTGTTCTCAAGCAGGACAGCCTAGGCCAACCCCACCCCCCCGGGGGGGACGCTGGGGTTGAGATGCGTCCTCAGAGCCACCCCCCCCCCCCCCCCCCCCCCCCCCCCGCCGAGGCCTGCCTTGGGACTGACCTCGTGTTACTCTCCCCGCCCCCACAGCCGCCGCCCCTTTCTCCATGCCTTTCACTGTCAACTTCACCATCACCAACCTGCGCTACACAGAGCACATGGGGAACTCGGGCTCTGAGATCTTCAGTGCCACCGAGAGGGACCTGCAACACCTGGTGAGAACCCCCCCCACGCTCGCCTCGGCCCAAGCCCCCCACACCCTGCAGTCTCCGCCCCCTCCAGCTCATCATGCTCTCATTTGTTCCCAGCTCAGGACTCTGTTCCAAAACAGCAGCGTTGGTTCCCTCTACACTGGCTGCACGCTGACCTTGCACAGGTGAGTCTTCTTCCAAAGCACCTACCGAAACCCCAGTTCTCTCCCTTCTTGGTCCCCCCACATCCCAGTCAACCTCAGCCTTGGGCCTTTGCCAAGAGACAGTCTGTCACAGTGAATCCAGAGCGTCTGGGTTCGAACCCTTGATCTCTCACTTGCTAACTGTGTGACCTTGGGCAAGTTGCATCACCTCTCTGTGCTTCAATCACATTATCTACAGAGTGGTGCTACCGTTGGGTTGTTAATCACTCAGCGCAGTGCCTAGCCCATTGGGAATGTCCGATGGGATCTCGTAGTACTAGTCAGTGTAGTATCTTTGCCAACTGTGTCCCCAGAATCCTTGGCACTCTCCCTACCCAGCTCACGCCTGCCCTCTTGGGGACAAACTCTGGACACCGCGGCTCAGCAGTATATTCCTTAAAAAGAGATCAGGACTTTCCCAAAGGAAGTTACACAGAACCAAAGGGAGAAACAAACCAAATGTTGAATACTAACAGGGTATGTTGCAACTTAAAAACTCTCAAATGGACCTGAACTCTACAGAGATGGCCCGTCTTCTCCTCTCTTTCTCTGCCCATTTGTTGTCCTCTGAGGTCAGTGCGCTCAGAACCCTTTCCTTGCATTTCACGACCCTGTGACCTCTCCTTGGGGTCCTACACCCAGCCAGGGCAAGTCATCCTGCTAGGGAGGTGGGTCCTCCACTCACACAGCTCCTGGAGGAGAGGTTCCTGGACTGTGGTAGATTAAAACCATCCTAAGTGAGCTCCACCCACCCCAGTGGCCCCCACCTCCCCATGAGATGGGGGCACCATAAGATGATGCTGTCCACACGGTATGTCACCCACGAATCTAGGTGATGTACATGTTTTCCTTCACTTCACCTCTACAACATGACTCTTATCCCACATTGCAGAAGAGAACACTGAGGCTCAGAGTAGGCAAGTACTTGAGAAGAGCCAGGATTTGAACCCAGAGATTCCAGTTCTTGAGTTCCTCCTTTCAACCACGATTCAGCAGAGCTCAAGGTCACTGGGCTCAACACCCTACATCCTTAAAAGTACTCGAAACGCCAAAGAGCCTTCGGAGTTGGGGGTTATATCTGCCAGTATTTACTGGATTTGAAATTAAGACAAATGCTGTATTAATTCACTAAATTATTTAAAATAACAAACCTATTACATGTTAATGCCAATAACATTATTTTTATGAATAATAGCCATGTTTGCCCTCTCTCCCACCCCGCCCCAAAGCATAAGAAGAGGGTCATTGTTCACATTTGTAGATCTTTTTCATGCCTCTCTTAGTAAAAGACAGTAAGACAGTAGGCTATCTGCTTCTGCACTTTTTAAGTTTATTTATTTATTTTAGTAATCTGTACACCCAACGTGGGGCTCGAATCCATGACCCCGAAATCGAGAGTCATATATACTCTTCTGATTAAGCCAACCAGGCCCTCCTCTGCTTTTGCGTTTAATCTTTTCTAATATTTCACCTTGTAGCCTCTGGGAAAAAATGTCACTGTATACTCCTAAGAGAATAAAAGTGAAAGTAATGTCATGGTATGAATATGAAAATATTTTTACTTGGAGGCTCCCTGTGAGGGTTTGGGAATACCAGGAGTCCCTGGGCCCCATTTTGAGAACCACAGGATTACAGATATATGAGCATACAGTGGGAATGCTTTGACCAGCGTGGGTGAGAGCGAGAATCCCCAGACAAGGGGGGGAAGGGATCTCTCTTCTTGTGATGCCCCCACTCTGGATGAATCACTATAAATGCAGCTGAAATTCAGGACAAAGGTATTTTTGAATCTTTATTGCCCCTTATTACCTCTTAAGCCATTTTCTCTGTGGTTTTTTTTCTCCAAATTTGGTTGCCTGCTGCAAAGATGTTCCCAAGGGGTTGCCTCAGCCTTGGGGTCCACCAACTTGAAACAAAGTCATTGCTTGGGGCTCTGTGATGACTGTTAAGACAGTGTCCCAGCCAGACACAGAGGGGACTCACTCACCTCCTCCGCGGTTCAGTCCTTTGCTCTTCCCTTCCATGTGCTGCCTGGTTCAGGATTCTCATTTCCTCCCTGGGAGCTCCACCCCCCCAATGCCATGGCCCAAGCAGGACTCAGCTCTTAGTGGAGGGATGTCACCCATAGTTACCTTTTTGAGGGGACGGGGACTGTACTGGGTGCTGGCCGTTGGAACAATGAGCACGAACCAGTAAATAAAAGATTGGGGAGCAAAAGAAGAAAGCCAGGCATGGTATGGAGCAGCCCTGGAGAACATTGAAGAAGGTGCAGTGGTCCCCATAGGACCCAGAAAAAGATGTGTTCGAGAAAGTAGATGAAGCCCAGAGAAGAGAGCTAACATAAACACCTAAGGGCACAACTCAAGGACGGAGCTGTCAAGAGCAGCCAGCTCTCAAGTGACTCTGCGTGTCCCGTTCCTGTGCCCCTGCTTCCCCAGGGCTGAGGAGGACGGAAGGAGCACCAGAATGGACGCGGTCTGTACCTACCGCCCGGATCCCCGCTTCAGGCTGGACACACCACGGCTGTACCGGGAGCTGAGCCGGCAGACCCACGGCGTCACTCGGCTGGGCGCCTACTCCCTGGACAGGAACAGTCTCTGGGTCAATGGTGAGCGCCTCTGCTGCTCTTGGGGTCTCCCCCCGAGTCCCAGATGGGGTCGCCGTGCAGTGCAGTTTCTCAGTACCCAGGTTCACAGTTCTGGACCAACCTGGAATTTCCATGGGGGCGGTCTCTTTCCTCAGAACATGACAGAGCTGGCGTCCCTCCCTCCCTCCCTCCCTCCCTTCCTCCCTTTGTTCCTTCCTTCCTCTCTCCATCCCTCCCTCTCTCTTCCTTCCTTTCTCTCTCCCTCCCTCCCTCCCTTCCTTCCTCCCTCCCTCCCTCCCTCCCTTCCTTACTTCCCTCCTTTTTTTTTGGTAAAACTCATATTTATTTCATAGTCTGTCATTTTATTTATTTATTTTTAATTTTTTTAATGTTTATTTTAGAGAGTGAGAGAGAGCACAAGTCAGGGAGGGGCAGAGAGAGGGAGACACAGCATGGGAAGCAGGCTCCAGGCTCTGGGCTGTCAGCACAGAGCCTGATGCAGGGCTCCAACTCACAAACCATGAGATCATGACCTGAGCTGAAGTCGGAAGCTTAACTGACTGAGCCGCCCAGACTCCCCTAACCTGTCATTATAAATATTAGAAACTTTGGGGCGCCAGGGTGACTCAATCCGTTGGGCATCTGACTTCAGCTCAGGTCATGATCTCACAGTTCATGGGTTCGAGCCCCGCGTTGGGCTCTGTGCTGATAGTTCAGAGCCTGGAGCTGCTTCAGATTTTGTGTCTCCCTCTCTCTCTCTGCCCCTCCCCTGCTCATGCTCTGTCTCTGTCTCTGTCTCTGTCTCTCAAACATAAATATTTTAAAAAAACTTTAACATTAAATTTTTTTTAAATATTAGAAACTTTGAGAAGAAAAGATTTTTTTCTTTTGGAAAATTCTTGGGCCCTGTGCTAGCCTTCTTCTCATATTATTTACAGTACAGAGCATGCCGTTTTCTGTCCCGGGGCCCACTGTCATATCGTTTTCTAAGTTTCCATCAGATTCCAGCATTTTGCCCTGTGCGCTTTCGGTGTGGTAATTTATCTTTGAAAATTTCGTTACTGTGAAGTTTTGTCTGCGGATGTCACCTCCTTTGGATGTTCTCACCTTTTCTGTCACAGCTTTCCTTGTGAATGCTGATACATTTCTCTCCACGGCGTTCCTCTGGTTACATAAATGGAGCCTCTCAAATATTAGCAGTGTGAACATTCTGTGTTAGGTTAATTCTTCTTGAAGTCCTACTATAATTTATTTTTATTTTCTTCATTTAAGTTTTTATTAAAATTTTTAAATGTTTTTTTATGTTTGAGAGAGAGAAAGACTGAGTACGAGCAGGAGAGGGTCAGAGAGAGAGGGAGACACAGAATCTGAAGCAGGCTCCAGGCTCTGAGCCGTCAGCACAGACCCCAATGCGGGTCTTGAACCTACGAACCGTGAGATCATGACCTGAGCCGAAGTCAGACGCTTAACCGACTGAGCCCCCCAGGTGCCCCTGACTTAAGTTTTTAGTTTAATCCCAGCCAGTTAACATACAGTGTCACATCGGTTTCAGGTGTACAGTGTAGTGATGCGACACTTCCTCACAACACCCTATGCTCACAGAACAACTTCCAAGATCTGGAAGTAAAGCTCTCTCCATAGTTTCTCACTGCGGTGACCTTTCACAGAAACCCCACTGGCGTCCGCAGACCTCGGGGAAAGAAGAGGGCAAGTCCACCGTGGCTGTTGATGTTAACCCAACAGACATCGAGTTCCCAGGGAGCTGACTGGTCCGTTTCCTTCTCTTTGTTATAATAGCCGGTGGCCCTTCAGGCATCCTCCAGGGGCGGGCGGAACCACACCCCACCCGAGAATCAAACATGAAAGTTGTTAGCAATGTTTTTAGCAATAAATCCCTCTGCATGGATGTTCTTAGCAACCAAACCCACTGTAACGCCTGTACTAAAGGCTAATATTTATTGAGGGATGCCGATGATCTGGAACATTGTGTGTGTTATGTCTCACTAATCCCGTCCAGCACTCTATGAGGTATTACGTATATTTTACAGAGGAGCAAACAAGGATCAAGGAAGGAAATCTATATTTCCCAAGATCAGAAACCTTACATAAATGGTAGCATGAGGACTCAAACCCTAAATTGGCTCTAAGGACCTCCCCCCAGCAAAGTGTCCCTAACTACTAGGCTACACTCCAGACAACTTCAGCTAGAACAAGCCTCAAACCTCAGGATGGGAAGGCGGATCAAGGAGCCTCTAATACACAATTTATTAATGTTTTTTTTTATTTATTTTTTGAGAGACAGAGAGACAGTGTGAGCAGGGGAGGGTCAGAGAGAAAGGGAGACACAGAATACAAAGCAGGCTTCAGGCTCTGAGCTGTCAGCACAGAGCCCGATGCGGGGCTCCCCACAAACCGCAAGATCATGACCTGAGCCGAAGCCGGACGCTTAACCAGCTGAGCCACCCCAGGCGCCCCCTAATACACAATTTAAACTCATGCTCAATTATATCCCCACTATTTTGCCCTTGACATTTTCTTTCTATGTGGATTAAAACCTGTATTGTATTTCAATGGTCTTTGAGAATTACTTAAAGCTGTAGTTGACAGTGTGGGTTTGGGTGATTTATAGGTCTTTCTTTAAGTGCTTGTCCTGGCTTTTTGCTCCGCCTATGGCCCTGGGCAAGCCATGGGACCTCTCTAGGCTTCAGTGTCTATTTTTAGAACGGAATTTGTAAAACCACCACCTGAGCTTATTGTAAAGGTCAAATAGGATAAAACCTGAATAATCTAAGTAAACCACAGGGCTCCCTCTACTGGGTCCAGTCTCAGAGAAGAGTTTCATTTCAAGAAACCTAGTCAGACCATCAAATATAAAATAAGTTTTACTTGCATTGCTTGCAGAGCCTCAGAGAGGACCCAATCCATGATCCAGAACCGTTCTTACTCAAACCCACTTTTCCCCATTGCCTCTTATTCTCCAACTTGATACTCTCTGGTTGACTCCCAAGTCTGTCTGCCTGTCTCACTCTCTCTCCCTCATTCAACATTACAGAAGTCCAGGAACTATGTAAAAAATCAAGCTGTTTCTGACAAGTGGTGTAGTAGGAAAAACTCAGAAATCAGGACAAAGTTATATTTAATGGGCGGAGAAAACACAAATAAGGCTGGAAACTCATAAAGCTGTAGTTCCTATGACTCATCTGATGAGGTTCCTATTGCTCCAGGCACCTAGTGAACCCCCACAAGGTGGGGGTACTTGATTATTATTGTCTCTGTGGTTAATGATAACGAGGATGAAATGGTCGTGAGCACTGGAGTACCAGGCGGTTAACTCCTCACGAGCAGCCGTCATTACCTTTGATGGGTCTTAGCGAAAGCCCTGGAGAAGGTCTGTGTCCATGTTCTGTACCTCACCTGTTTCTCCACTTCCTCCCACTGACTTCCTCTTCCTCTCTGGCTCTCTCTGCAGGTTATAATCATCAGTACTGGAGCCCCACCACCAGCAGTAAGTCACGAGGGCCCAGGTGTCCCTGTGCCCCTAGGACACTTCCTCCCTACACCCACTCCCAGGAGGAAACTACCCACGCACCCCATCCCCCAGATTCTCAGCCCAAGAGCAGTTCCAGACCAGCAGTTAGACGCAGATTCCCATCAGCAGCCCCGTCCTCTCACTGCTTCATGATTTATGTTAATGTCATATTTTCTTTTAGCTCCGGTGACCTCCACATTTTCTCCAGAGCCCTCAGCATCTCTGCCTCCCGCCCCCAGCTCTACAGGTAGGAGGAGCCTGATCTTTGAATCCCATGAAACTCCAACTCCCATTCTTGCTGAGCTCCTAGCCCATCTCCCGTCCTCCCCCATCTCGGGCCACACCAGCCTCATTTCTGTTCCTCCAGGGATCAAACATCCTTCCATCCTCAGGGCCCTCGTTCTTGTGTCATGGGAACTCAGCTCTGTTCCTGATTTCCCTTCATCCTCCAGATTCAGCCCAGCTGGCTCTTGCTCAGACTTCCTCCTGTAAAGTAGCATCATGTCTTCATATCCCACACGTAGGCAGGGTCCAGTCTCTCTTCTATCTCTATGATTGTTTCCATCATGGAAATGACTACTGTTTGGATTTCTTGACTTCTCAAATATTTGTGGCGCATGATCTGAGCACCAAAAGTCTTGCTGCCTCCTCTTCCCATCAAAATGTCCACCTCTGTGGACACTCTGGGATAAGAAGATTGAGGTTTCCTTTTGAGCTAATGCCGCACATCTAACATGGAGGTCCTCCCTTGGCTGCCTGAGGAAGGAGGGTACCCAGATGGGATGACATCTCGGGCCTCACCTACTGGACACTATGGACAGAGAGATGGCACCAATCCCTTCCCCCTAATGTGCAGCTCAGGCCTAAAACTGTGATGGGTCTCCTCTCTCTCCCTCCCTCCAGCTGCAGGTGTGGGTCCAGCCCTGGTGCCATTCACGCTCAACTTTACCATCACCAATCTGCTCTGCACCCCAGACATGAGGCAGCCCGGCTCCATGAAGTTCAACTCCACTGAGAGGGCCCTGAACCGCCTGGTAGGAGCCCGACCATGCCTCCTCTGGCCTGCCTCGCCCTGGCCCCAGCCAGTCACCTCAGCCCCTCCTGCTCAACTCTCTCTGCTTCCTCCCCAGCTTGGTCCCTTGTTCAAGAACACCAGCATCGGCCCACTGTACTCTGGCTGCAGACTGTCCTTGCTCAGGTGAGACTTCCCTCCCTCAGAACAGTCACGGGCAAGTTCACCTGTAGGTGAGGACCTAAACATGGCAACTAGAAGAATCATAAATGGCTTCAGATGGAATTTCAGGAATTCAGATGGAAGGCATGCCCTCTGGCTGAGGGTATCAGGGAGGGCTGCCTGAAAGAGGTGGCTGTCAAATAAAGGTCTTAAATTACTTGGATAAGAAGAGCCATGGAGGATTCATGCTCACTGGTCAGAAAGGCCAGCGATGCCTCCTTACGCAGACATGAAATGAGGAACCTCAGGCCATGCCCTGTGACAGGTGCTGAGGGAACCGAGCAACATAATAGTAACAGGATTAGTACAATGATAAAGCACTACCTGGAGGCCACAGGAGGCTGGAGGGGGAACTTTTAGCTAAATGTGGGGAAGTTGAGCGAAAGCAGCCTGGAGAAAGCGATGCCTGAGCTGAAAGAGCATTAGCCAGAAAGAATTGCCAGAAGACACTTTGGCAAAAGTGTTTCAAGGGTTGGTATATCTCAGGTCAGGTGGGGAAGCGTGGAGTTTTAAGGAGAGCCTTGATGTAATGTCATTTATTTTGAGTAGCGCACTGGAAGATATGGGTATGGGAAAACTTGATGTGACAGTGGGACAGGAGGTGGGGGAGATCAGTGAGGTGTTGCTTGAATGGGGGGACCAAGGACAGGCGAAGTTCCAGGTTGCCTCCTACATGTTTGGCTCTGGTCCCAATATGGAAACACGGCAGAAGGAGCAGGTTCTACGTTTTAATAAGCTCAATCTGGGACATATGGAATCCAGTAAGTCTGAAGGACATCCTTGGGGTATTGGTTACATGGCACAGAGCTCAGGAGAGGTGTCTTGGCCAGAGAGTAAGATCAGATCTCATGATAATAAAGCCAGTAGCTGAACCGGTGAGTATGAACCATATGACTCCAGAAGAGCGAGGCCAAAAGAATACAAGTTGGCTGAGGATGAAGCCTTGGAGATCAACCACTTTGAAAGAGTAGGAAGATATCTAGATGAGACGGTCCCAGAAAAGGATGTGCACGAGAAACCAGACAAGACCCAGTAAAGAGAAATGTCATGAGATCAAGCTGGGGGTGGGGGTGGGGCAAGCTGAAGGCAGGAGGTGAACCAAGTGTGTGACTCTCCCACATCTCGGGATGCCCCTCCCCATGTCCCTGCTACCCTAGGACTGAGAAGGAAGGGGCGGCAACGGGCGTGGATGCCGTCTGCACCTATCACCCTGGCCCCGCGGGCCCCGGGCTGAACAGGGAAGAATTGTACCAGGAGCTGAGTCAGCTGACCCATGGCGTCACCCGGCTGGGCACTTACACACTGGACAGAGCCAGTCTCTATGTCAACGGTGAGTGTCTGCGCTGCCGTTGGGATCGCCCCGCCCATGGTTCTCTATACCGGCACTTCTCACCTGGGGCGATTCTGCCCTACACGGCACATTTGCACATCTGGAGATATTTCGTGTCATAACTGGAACGGTACTAATGACATCGAGGAGGTGGAGGCCAAGGGTGCTGCTAAACATCCCACAATGCACAACGCAGCCCTCCACCATAGAGAATTATCTAGACCAAAATGTCCATGATGCTGAGTTTGGGAAATTGCCGCATACAGATTTATGATTCCCATGCAAACCTGGCATTTCCTTGGAGACTCATTTTTGAATGATGAACGTATCATGGGGAGCCGATTTCCTTTCCCTTTTCACCTCCTGGAATAACATTTTTCTTCCTCATTTTCACTGTTTCCCATCAGAGCACAATGCGCAGGCTCTAGGGAAAGAAGTGGGTGATAAAGAACTCTGTGGTTAAATTTGCCAAATGGGCAGCAGGGGACCATTTCAGCCTTCGCCCCATTTCATTCTCTCCATTATGACAACCAGTTTACTCAGCGTCCAGGGGCCAGTCAGAACCACTCAGACTTCATCAGATAACATCACACTTCGCAAACAGACTGTGAATAATAACTACTTACACAGCACCATTAGCCACAGTGCCCCTAAGGGCAACGCTAATGCTGAGAATAATAAATACAATCGTGGCTCATTCTTATCAAAAGGTTCTTATGGGCCAGGAATTGTGATCAAGTCTTTTATTAGTATTATCTCGTATTGATCTTACTCAAAACACTGTGAGCTGTTACAGTCATTTTCATGGAGAGAGCCATCATGCATTCAGACAGGAAGTCATTTCCCCAAGATAATCCAGCCATCATGCATGACAGAGTCAGGACTCAAACAAACTGGAGGTTGAATATAAACTCCAAGTTTCTAACTACAAGGCGACACCACAGACCATCCAGATGGAGAAAGCCTCAAATCTCAGGACAGGAAGGGATATAAATGACCTCTAGCCCAACAATCTAACCGAATGCTTGATTAGTTATGTCTCCTCTGTAGCAACTTGGGTATTTCCTTAACACAGTGGTTGATGTTGATTGGCAAGAGACAGATCTCTGTTTTGTATGATTATGGACAAACCATGCAACCCCCGTAGGCTTTACAAACATTTACGGAATGGAACAGACATATATACCACGCAGGATTTTCCTGGTGGTCAAATGACATAGTTCACAGGAATAACCCCAGTAATTCATGGGGTTCCTCTGGGTCCAGAATTACTTCCATTCCTCACATCCAAGGAGATGACCATGACCATGATCATGACCCAGAGAAACCCTGATGAAGAATTCTCTTTTCCCCACTTCCTTTCAGACTCCCAATTTTTGCACCATCCATCTGACCTCCAAGTCTCTTCTCATGTTCATCATCCTGGCCCGTTTCCCAAGTTTCTATAATAATCCAAACCTCATGTACACTTCCTCTCCTCCATCTTGCTGGCTTCCACAGACCACTCTCTCTAACAGCCACAATTTTGTCACTTTTACACCACTAAACCCCCCCCCTCAAACCCAGAAAGTGTGCTAGAAAGATAAAATCATACCATCATAAAATTTTGTGAAGGGAGAGAAGCTGTAAGAATAAGGATAAAAGTATCTTTATGGATTAAGAGGACATGGTTAGGCCTTGGGACACACTTGTTTGTCAGCCCGCCCCATTACCTTGTCATGTGCTGTCATATTATTTCTGGTGCATAGTACATTCCCAGTAGATAGGGGCAGCTATTACTATTGTATTTTTATTTTGGCAGTAATAACGATGATGATGTTCCTCACTGTTTTCAAGGGATAAGCCACACAAGGGCACTGAATGAAATGTAGCCATTATTGTCCACATATAAATCTCAGCGAGTTTGCTAATGAATTTCGTCTCTAGGTCTTCCATCCACGCCTTCCTCAACTCTTGCCATTAAAACAGCCCTTTACTCCTCTCCGCAGGTTATAATCCCGGGTACTGGAGCCCTACCACCAGCAGTGAGTATTCAAGACTGAAATGTCAATGCTCCGGAGCCCTGTTCCCCAAAGCACATTCTGGAGAGAAGCTGCCAGGGCTCCTTCCCTAAGTTGTCTAGCCGCAAACTCAGAGGAGCCCCCAGCCCACACAGGGTCTTGCTCTGAGTCAAGACCAAAGACCAAATTCTAATGAATAGCTTTTGTCCCGCATCCTTTCAGGATGGGACTTCATAATTCTTCCCATGTTCTTTTTTTCTCAGCTCCAGTGACTTCTACATTCTTTCCGGAATCTTCCACATCTCTGCCCCCCGTCCTCAGCTCTACAGGTAGGAGCCTGCTCTCTGGGACTCGTAAAACCTCAGCTCCACACGGTTTGGTTCCTATAGACCACCCAGGCTCAGCGTGTCCTACTCACTCCCCGCCTCCCTCTCCAAACTTTGGCCACATCAGACATCGACTGTTCCTCTAGTGTCCTAATTTCTGGACTTTATGCCAGATCTTCCTGGAGATCCACTATACCTGGCACCTTATTACTTCCCAAATCCCAGCTCAATCTCACCTCCTTTGAATGACCTTCCTAGACCATCTTACAGGAAGCAGCACACCTGAATACACACCTGGCCCACAGGTTTTCACTACCCACAGCCATGAGTATTTTCTGATGCAACTTACTACTATGTGCTTTATTCAGTATTTATGTATTTGTCACCGTGGAGCTGAGCACCTAGTCTGCACTCACTTTATATTAATTGACTAGTTGAATGAATGAATGTAGCAATCTTATTTATGTCCACATTTGTGGATTTTTTTTTAACATCCCGAAA
The DNA here is from genome assembly GCA_004023785.1 of Mungos mungo. NCBI lineage: Eukaryota > Metazoa > Chordata > Mammalia > Carnivora > Herpestidae > Mungos > Mungos mungo. The sequence goes on along the minus strand of PISW01006436.1, from coordinate 84,459 downwards.
GTTATTCGGGATCTTAGTCATGAACTTGGTTCTTGCTTTGTCTCCTCATCTGACCCAGATGCGGGTCTGAGGGCTCTTGGTCTCCAGGAACCTGATACAGGGGCTTGTTTTATGTCAGGAAACTTATCTTACCTCCAACCCTTTAGATTTATTTTAAAATTGGAGTCTATGGGTATTTTACATGCTTATGTCATGACCAAGACAGGACATCCCTGTGACCTTTAATCCTGCCATGGGAGTCTGGAGTTATGGGATACAGGATGGTGACTTGTAATTTGAATTCTGCCTTCTGGCTTTCTGTGTTTTATGAGTCAAGACACTACAAACTTTTTACAAGCTTTAGACAGAATGCACACTCTCTACTTCCTTACTGCTCCTCCTTGATCAACTCAACCATTTCTGTGACAGGCTTAGTCCCACAAGCTTGGGATGTGCCAAGTCATTCCATGACTAATGATGTCATTCTTCTGTGGATCCATTCAAGACTTCTTCATCTTTGGTTTTCAGAAGTTTGATTATGATGTATCTGAGCATGGTTTTCTTTGAGTTTATACTATTTGGGATTTTTGAAGCTTCCTGAATCTGAAAATGTATGTTTTCAAGAAATGTGGGCATGTTTTAGCTACCATTGCTTTTTTCCAAGTTATACAAATACCATTTATTTAAAAAATTTCTCTCTCCATTAAATTGTATAGGTGCCCATGTTGAAAATCAATTCATCATAAATGTGAGGATTTGCTTCTAGACCTCCAATTATATCTCATTGATCTACATGTCCATCCTTATCTAGTACCTTACTGTCTTAATTACTGTAGCCTTGTCTACTGTAATTTTTTCTTTTCTTTTTTTTGTTTGATTTAAATTCCAGCTAGTTAACTGACAGTGTAAGAGGAATTTCAGGCGTACAATTTAGTGATTCAGGACTCACATACCACACCCAGTGCTCATCACAGCAAGCGCCCTCCTTGATACCCATCGCCCATTTACCCATCTCCTCACTCACCTCCCTTCTGGGAGCCATCAGCCATCAGTTTGTTCTTTATAGTTAAAAGTCTGTTCCTGGCTAGTTTCTCTCTTTTTTTCCCCCTTTTTGCTCACTTGGGTCATTTCTTAAATTCTACATATGAGCGAAATCATACGGTGTTTGTCTTTCTCTACTGACTTATTTCACTTAGCATAATATACTCTGGCTCCATCCGTGTTGTTGCAAATGACAAGATTTCATTCCTTTTCTTACATTTTTTAAATGTTTTTTTATTTTTGAGAGAGAGAGACAGAGTGCAAGTGGGGGAGGGGCAGAGAGAGAAGGCAACACAGAATCTGAAGTAGTTTCCAGGCTCTGAGCTGTCAGCACAGAATTATAATATTCTGTGAATAATATTCACCTATCGTGAATAATGCTACTTTAAACACAGTTGTACAAAACAGAAAGGTATCTATTTTTGAGTTAAAACGGCCTTATAGCTGTGCTGTTCATTTGTTTATGGGGCTTGGGCAAAATGTACTTTCTCTGAGCCTCAATTTCCCCAGCTGTAAAATGGAACTGATAATACTTAACTCTCAGGATTGTGGTGAGGGTAGGGTGAGACGCTGGAGACGAAGTGGCCGGCACAGAGACAAGCACCCAACTGGTGCTCCTCAGATGAAGTCTGTAAAGGGTAACAGTCACCCAGTCCAGACCTCTGGTCTTTTGATTCTTCATACACTAACCCCAGAATAACTATACAGTGTTCTTGTTTTCTTTTTTTTTTTTATGGGACACTTTTGACAAAGAAAGGGAGGGTTCTGATTAATATTTACATGCAAGCCACATGACTGTCGAAGGAAAATCAGGAGATGTGGTCAGTCCACGTAAAATCCACTCTTCAAAGATGGTTTAATTGAACTGAGACAGGAGTTACTCTCCGGGGGAACAGACAGGACCGCTCAGCAGCTGCACATTCTCCCAGGGTGAAGTCAGAAGCCGATGGAAGATCTCGCCAGGGCGCAACAGAATGATTTTGCTTCTTTTCCTCCGACCCAAATGTCTACCAACTGTTTTTCTTTAGACACATTGGACTAAAGAGTTGAGGTTCTTTTTCCAGCTAAAACCATCCATCCAAGTTGGAGGCCAAGTCTGGCTGGATGCGAAGGAGACCCAGATAGGGTGGCAAGCCTTGGATCTGCTGCCTACATCCCCGCCAGAGATCATAATGAAACCCCTCTCTCCCTTTCCGGCTGCAGGTGTGAGCCCGCCTCTGGTGCCCTTCACCCTCAACTTCACCGTCACTAACCTGCGCTACACAGAGGACATGGGGCCCCCAGGATCTGAGCTGTTCAACAGTGTAGAGAGGATCTTGAATCGTCTGGTGAGAGCCTCTCCAGTGCCTACTTCTGTCCTTCCCGGCCCCTCGACCCATCCACTCACCTCCATGTCTTTCATCCCCAGCTCAAACCCTTGTTCCAGAACAGCAGTATCGGGCACCTCTATTATGGCTGCAGACTGACCTTGCTCAGGTGAGAACTCCAGAGTGCACGTGCAGGCCATGCGTGGGGGGTGGGGGCCACGAGCGGGACCACCATCCCAGGACGGCTGACCGCCGGCGGCCGGGCTGTCTCACATGGCGTTCCTAGCCAGGAAATGCAGAGTCCTCCTCTTGGACTCTGCTTCCCAGGTGACCAGGTTGAATCTTTCAGAGAGATCTTGCTTCTGGAACTCATCAAGAAAACAACTGGTCAACCGTACTGGCTTTATCACAATGGAGCCTTAGTTTCCAACCAAAACGATTCCTCTCCCAGAGGATATTGGCAATGACTGGAGACAAGTTTTCATTGTCGAAACTCAAGGGTGGGAGTTGCTACTGGCATCTAGGGAGTGAGGCCAGGGATGCTGCTAAATATCCTACTTACCATCTCTGTGCCTCAGCCTCCAGCACCTCAGTGGGGAGTATCTCCATTTGCCCATGATTCTGCGGGATGGTGATTTGGTAGGGATTCCGCTGGGAGATTCTCCTGCCTGGGGTGGCTCCGCTGATCTCAGAAGAGGCCGATCCATGTGTCTGCAGTCAGCTGCTGGCTGGGATCCTCTCCTGCACATTGTCCCATGCTCCGAAGGCGAGCTTGGGCTCATTCACATGCTCAGAGTTCCAAGAGGAGCAAGAAATGACAAGCCCTATTGCACGTGTGCCTTCCAAGCTGTCGTTTGCGTCACATTAGTGAGCGTGCACTGGCCAGATCCAGTCCTGTGGCCAAGCTCAGATTCAAGAGATGAAAGAACAGACTCCACTTCTTTTTTCTTTTTTAATGTTTATTTATTTTTGAGAAAGAGAGAGAGCAGGGGAGGGGCAGAGAGAGAAGGAGACACAGAATCCGAAGCAGGCTCCAGGCTCTGAGCTGGCAGCACAGAGTCCGACCCAGGGCTCCAACTCCATGAGATCAGACTGTGAGATCATGACCTGAGCTGAAGTCAGACACCACTGACTGAGCCACCCGGGCGCCCTGGAAGAGACTCCTCTTCTGACTGAAGGAAAGACTTTGTGGTCATTTGTGTGAGCATAGATAGGGTTCAAATGAAAGGTGCTTAGCAAAGGAACTAACATATAAAGAGCACACAGTAAATTATTCACGACTTTTCCTAGATGTAGGTTCCGAGGCTGACCCTAGCCTGTGGGAGCCTCCAGGTGTGCACTTGGCTCACCTTACTCCTTGAGATCTCCCGATCACTGACCCTTCAGCTGAGGAAGGAATGCCCTCAACTCCCAGGATACCACGGTCCTCCGGCCACAATGCTCTGCTTCCCCTTTCCACTGGCCTTGAGGTTTCTCAGGTTCTGAGATACCACACAACCGCATGCCCGTCTCCATCAAGGCTGGCTGCTTGGCCTCACTGTTTCTTTCAAAAAGCTCAGTCTCTCTCACTGCAAGGTCCGTTCACACCAAGAAGTTTGGCCCTATTAATGCCTTATAAAAATTGCTGTTTCTACTGAGCCTTTACTAGTGCTAAGTACTGTGGGGGCTGTCCTATTACCTCATTTGATGGATGAAAAAACAGAGCCACAGAGAAGCTGAGGGACTTGCTCAGAGTCAGCCAGCAACTGAGCCACAGAGCTGGGGCTTAAGCATTTTGACATTGCCTTTTCTCACCTTCTCTCAGTCCTCTCCATCAAGCTTCTGTCGTCAGCGTGTACATTGCCTTGTTAGGATTGTCATTTTATTTCTTTTCCTTATTTATTTATTTTTAAATGTTTATTTTATTCTTGAGAGAGAGCGCGAGCAGGCTAGGGGCAGAAAGAGAGAGAGACACAGAGTCTGAGGAAGGCTCCAGGCTCTGAGCTGTCAGCACAAAGCCCAATGTGGGGCTCGAACTCACAAACCATGAGATCATGACCTGAGCCGAAGTTGGATGCTTAGTGGACGGAGCCACTCAGGCGCCCCTTTTATCCTTTTTTAAAATTTAAATCCAAGTTAGTTAACGTATCGTGTGATAATGGCTTCAGGAGTAGAACCCAGTGATTCATCACTTATATACGACGCCCAGTGCTCGTCCCAACAAGTGTCCTCCTTAATGCCCGTCACCCATTTAGCCCCACCCCCCACAACGTCCCTCCAGCAGCCCTCAGTTTGTTCTCTGTATTTAAGAGTCTCTTATGGTTTGCCTCCTTGTCTGTTTTTATCTTATTTTCCTCCTTTTCCCCCTATGTTCATTTGTTTCTTAAATTCCACATAAGTGAAATCATATAATATCTGAGTGACTTGTTTCACCAGCATAATTCACTCTAGTTCCATTTTATTTTTTTATTTTTTTTAACATTTTATTTATTTTTATGAGACACAGAGAGAGAGAGACAGCATGAGCAGGGGAGGGGCAGAGAGAGGAGACACAGAATCTGAAACAGGCTCCAGCCTCTGAGCTGTCAGCACAGAGCCCGATGTAGGGCTCGAACCCATGAACTGTGAGATCATGACCTGAGCCAAAGTTGGGTGCTTAACCACCTGAGCCACCCAGGTGCCCCACTCTAGTTCCCTTGTAAAGCTCGGCACAAGCATCAGCATTTGGAGATGTCCCTCTGTGCTCAGGGACCTTGGTTGTCCTAACCATTTCCAACCCTCCTCCAGCACCAAGGCCATTCCAGGCGGTCCACCGGTCCTTCTGCTTTCTCTGTCCCCTCCTTCAGTGAGGCTTTTCAGGGCTCCTACCTGGAATCCCCACGTCCCCTTTCCCCTGTCTTTCCCCGCCCAGGCCTGAGAAAGCGGGAACCGCCACTGGAGTTGATGCCGTCTGTTCTCACCGTTCCGACCCCATGGGCCCTAAGCTCGACAGGGAGACGCTGTACTGGGAGCTGAGCCATCAGACCCACAGTGTCACCCAGCTGGGCCCCTTCACCCTGGACACGAACAGCCTCTATGTCAATGGTGAGCTCCATTTTTTGTGACCACAAGTTGAAGCTGAGAATCCACTCCCCACCCGCAAGGGACGTGGACTCTCCGGTTTGTCCTAGGACCTACCCTGTGTGTCATTGTCCACCTGAGTGATATCCCTTGATGAGTCAGGGACCCCCTTAGGCCCTCCAGTTGGCCAACCCTTTTCTTCCCTTTGCATCCCTGCACTTCAGGGCTGTGATTTCTGTACTTGCCTGAGCCATGAAGTCTTGATCCAGACTGATAACTGAGGATAGATATCTCTCTGGCTGAAGTCAGTGGCTATTCAAAGGTCTGACCATCTCTGTCCCTGTCAGTGTCTATCTCAAAATCCCCTCCGGAGCCCGAAAAGCACACTTAACAAACCCGTTTCTAGAAGTGTTGGTGTATTTATCTTCCCAAACAAATTGCAAGCTCACGAAGACAGGGGCCTGGGTCTCTGATTTCTCAGACTTTTAGAAACAAGATACAGTCACCCTTGAATCACAACTGTGAACTGCGTAGACGTGAAGTCTTGGGGGTCAGGGCTGGTGGGCTGCGGGGCCATATCTTGGACCTCCCTCCCCTGCTTCATCCCAGTTCTGTCTCCTCATTTCAGGTTACACCCACTGGACCTCAACCCTCATACCCAGTGGTGAGTACCTGCAGCCCTGATGACTGTACGCTGCAGACCCCTGGTGACAGCAACTGACCCCCTGGCCCCAGGGCCGGGGGAAGAGAGGTGGCTGGGAGCCCTGGCGCTCTTACCCAGCTCCTCCTGCGTTCAGTGGCTCTAGCTGGACAGGCACCCTACTCAGAATCCTCATTCTTACTCCGGACTCTTCATCCCTAGCTTCTGTGACCCCCGTGCTCTTCCCAGGGACCTCGGCGGTGCCAGCCCACTTCTCCAGCTCCACAGGTAGGTGCCCTCTCTCTCAGCTCCTTGTGAGGAGCCTCACATCTATATCTGGAAGTTGTAAAGGACAGCCCTGGAGCTACCAGGGCTCCCCTGCTCTGCTCTGTGCTCCTCAAGAGCAGAGACTGTCCTCATCTGCCAGATGCATTGGCCTTGAACAACTGACTGACCCTCTCAGTGCCTCAGTGTCCTCACCTGCCAGGTAAGAATAACCATACCTCATAAGGTCATTGTGAAGGTTGAATGAGAATGTATGGGAGCACACAGCACGGGGACTGCCAGGGAACTTCAGTATGACAGACCTCACGGAGCGCGTGACCCGGGCCAGGCAGAGGGGAGGAGATGCTGAGTCAGGTGGTCGCTTCCCTCACCAAGCTGTCAGTGTTCCGGGAGACTGGGATTGAACGCGTGGTTACAATTGATAATAGTTGTAGAAGATAACCCTGGGGCGCCTGGGTAGCCGTCAGCTAGGCATCCAACTCTTTTTTTTAAAGTTTATTTATTTTGAGAGAGAGTGTGTGTATGAATAAGCGTGAATAGGAAAGGGGCAGAGAAAGAGAGAAAGGGAGAGAGAGAACCCCAAGCAGGCTCCACGCTGTCAGCACAGAGCTCTTGGGGCACCTGGGTGGCTCAGTCAGTTGAGTGTCCAAGTCTTGGTTTCAGCTCAGGTCATGATCTGACAGTTCATGAGTTCAAGCCCCACATTGGGTTCTGTGCCAACAGTGCAGAGCCTGCTTGGGATTCTCTCTCTCCCTCTCTCTCTGCCTCTCTCCTGCTCATGCTCACTCGCTGTCTCTCTCTCCTAAAATAAATAAACATGAAAAATTTTAAGATAACCATATTATTCAGAAACATGCCACACTCTGTAGTTCTGCTTTTTAATTTTTAATCTTTTAAATTTAAATTTTTCATTTTTAAATAAATATAAATTCACAGGAAATTGCAAAATATAGGACAGAGTTCTCTGCATGCTTCACTCAGTTTCTCCTCAGTGGCTAGCATCTTCTGAAACTACAGTTACAGATAATATCAGACATTATATCAAAATATCAGATAATATCAAAACCAGGAATTAATTGTGAAAATCCACAGACCTCAGATTTCAGATTTTACTAGTTTTACATGGATTCCTGTGTGTGTGTGGTTTTATGCCACCTGATCACACAGGCAGATGTTCATAAGCACCACTACAGTCAAGGCTCAGAACAGTTGTATTACTACAAAGGTGTTTTACAGGCATACCCGCCCACCTCCTTCTGGCAACCATTAATCCGTTTCTCATCTCTTTAATGTTATTATTTTGGGAATGTTGCTTCAATAGCATCATATAGCGTGCAATCTTTGGGGACTGGCTTTAAAAAATTTTTTAAATGTCTATTCATTTTTGAGAGAGAAAGAGGCCAAGCATGGGAAGGGGCAGAGAGAGAAGGAGACACAGAATCCAAAGCACGGTCCATGCTCTGAGCTGTCAGCACAGAGCCTGATGCGAGACTTGAACTCATGAACCACCAGATCATGACTTAAGCTGAAGTCAGACACTGGGTGCCTGAGTCATCCAGGCACCCCTCTAAATTTTTTTAAATGTTTATTTTTGAGAGACAAAGACAGAGCACGAGTGGGGGAGAGGCAGAGAGAGGGAGACACAGAATCTGAACCAGGCTCCCGGCGCCCAGCTGCCAGTGCAGAGCCCGAGGCGGGGCTCGAACTCACGGACTGTGAGATCATGGCCTGAGCCGAAGTCGGGCACTTAACCGACTGAGCCCCCCAGGCGCCCCTGAACTGTTTTCTACAGCACTTCCGCTAGCATGCTCACCAACAATGCATGAGGATTCCAATTTCTGCACATCTCTGCCAACACTTATTTTTTTCCATCCTTTCTCCCTCCTTCCCTCTCTCCCTCCCTCTCTCTTTCCTCCTTTCTTTCATCGCCTAATAGCCATCCTAATGAATGTGGATGCAAGCACATTTAATAGCGTCTGCCTTTGCTCCTCATTGGCCTCTGTCTTCGGTCCTAAGGTAGCCTGTCTGCCTACCCTGAATCTCTGCTTCCTCAGATCCGGACCCTCCATCTCCAACCCCAGAAGTTGTTTTCAAGGCCAGCCCCGGCCTGACTCAGGCACGGCCTCCTTTTGCTTCCCCTTCTACAGCGGCCGTCCCTTTCCTGGTGCCGTTCACCCTCAACCTCACCATCACCAACCTGCGCTGCGAAGAGGACATGCAGCGCCCGGGTTCCTGGAAGTTCAACTCCACCGAGAGGATCCTGCAGGGTCTGGTGAGAACCCCGCCCACCGCGCCAGCCCCGCCCCCACGTCGCCCCGCCCACCAGTGCCAGCCCCACCCACCCGCTGCCCCGGCCCAGGTCACCTCTGCCTCATTCGCCTCCCCAGTACCCCAGCTCCCCCTGGCGTCCCTCAGGGTTCCCTTCTCACTTACCCTCTCCTCTCATAGCTCGAACCCCTCTTCAAGAATAGCAGCCTGGGATTCCTCTATTCGGGCTGCCGACTAGCCTCGCTCAGGTGAGACTCCCCAGGAACACAGCCCAGCAGGTGGATGGGACCCTCACCCACGGGCCCCCTGACGTGGTCCGTCCTTGGTCCTGCACATCACCATCCACAGCACCACTCCCAGCGGCTAGCAGTTCCCAGGCCCGAGGCACCACGCCGGTACATTCTGTTTCATCCTGTCAGTCCCCACAACAGCCTCGGAAGCAGGCCCCGGACCTGAGGGCTCAGAGGAGCTGTGCAGGCCGCCCAGAGCAGCCCCGGCATGGCGGGTTCCAGGGACAGGCTCCCGGCTCTTAAGCCGCGCTGACTCCCCTGCCTCATCTGGCCTTGCACGTGCTGAAAACGCCAACCTGGCAACCTCGAGGGGGGAGAATCCAGGAGGGCAGGAAAGCAAGCACACGGTTACGGAGAGAACGTGTGCCCCTAAATGGGCCAGGCTCAGCTGAAGGCAGCCTGCCCGGCCCTGGGAGGCTGCTGTTGGGCAGGATGCCCCCTTGGGTGCAGCCGGGGTGGCGGTTGGGTGGCACTACTTCACACCTGGCATTCTTACCCCCCAAATCTCTCTCAGAATCTCTAGGGCTGGGTGTCCTCAGATTCCCGTTTTATCACTGGCATCTCCCTCCGGCTCCCCTTCCTTCCTGGGGGAAGAGCGGGCAGAGGAGCCTAGTGGCCGAGAACCTTGGTAAAGCCAGAGCCAAGTTCATTTACTGAGATCCTAGGCAGGCGCCGGAACCTTGCTGTGCCCGTTACTCCGTGTGTTATATATGACATACTAGCCTATACATAATGTATGCATACTGATATCCATGCCTATGTTACTGTCTATTGGTAATATAAGTATGCTAATATCTATATCTATATGGAGAGCGTTGACCCTTGAGCAGCACAGGTTTCAACCGTACGGGTCCACTTATACATGGATTTTTAAAAAATAAATACAGTTCAGTGCTGAACGTATTTTCTCTTCTTCAAATTTTCTCACTAACAATTTCTTTTCTCTAACTTACTTTATTATAAGAATACAGTATATAATGCCTATAACATAGAAAATACATGTTAATTGACTGATCATGTTATCAGTAAGGCTTCTGGTCAACAGCCATCTATTAGTCGTTATGTTTTGGGGGAGTGCAAAGTTCTATGCAGATTTTCAACTGTGTTGAAACCCCCCGAACCTCCATTTGTTCAAAAGCCAACTGTATATATAAATATATGCATGCACATAGAGAGAGAATAGGTGTAATTATTCACCTGTTATACCTATACCTAACATATATATTATATGTAATCAACATAACTATAATATATATTGTATATTATATATACATTTATATCATGTATGGATATACTAGATATAACATATAGAATTACACCTTTACATGCACATACACATAGACATAAGAGGTGTGTTATATATGGGTACCGTATCCAGTACATATGATACATATAGGTATAATCTCTAATATGTATTATAGAATATACATATTACCTAATACATATTAGACATAGGTACAATATATAATCATACCTATACTTTATATATATATATATATATATAGGCTTCTGTTACATATTTTATATATTAGGTATAATACCTTATATATATAATATATAGGTATAATCCCTAATATATAGTATATATTATATATAAGGTATATGCATAACAGGTATAATATATAATACAATAACAAATAAAATACAAAATAAATATGTAACACACATATATCATATACTTACATGCCAAATACATTGTTACATGTTAGATGTACACTGTGTGTAATTGTGTCATGTGTAACATATAGTATGATGGGTGTAGTAACAGCTATGGGAGCTGAGGACCACAGCCGCAGGGACGCTCTGGGGCTCAGCGATGTGATCGTGAGGACCCAGTGCTGGGCTGCTGTGCGCTAAGAACATAACAGGGGTGGTTGTTATTACGAGAGACCTTCTATCCACGGCCCTCGGGTGGCCTTTCCCTCCATGTCACTGAGTAGTGGGTGGCTGGGTGGTCGGTGGGTGGGTCAGAGTCCTGTGACTGGAGACTATGCTGAGACATGGGCCTGTCATGCTTGCAAACAGACCCACCAAAAAGGCGCGTCTCTCCGGCCATTTAGTCTCTTGGGTCTTTAGGAATGTCCCAGCCCTACTTCTAGACTGAGTGACTTTAGCTTTTTGACTTCACCACTTGAAAACCATAACTTTCTACAGGAACATGTCACCAAGCCATGCGGTAGTCACCTGCCCTGAGGCTACGGGCTGGCCATTGCACCATGACCGTGACCCTAGGCCCCTTGTTGTGCCCGTCAAGACCTGTGACAGGACGTGGCTGTCGCGGCTTCATTTGGCCTCTTCCAGGGATGCTCACCCCATCAACAGTCCCCTCTGTGTCTCAGCCACACACCCTGTGCTTCCAGAGGCTTCTCTCCTGGGCAAGCCAGGAGGCTTCCGGCCTGTGGTGTGCCGGTTGGTTGTTTGTGGAGGGTGCTTCCCTGATGCAGCAGCTCCTGTTAACTAGGGTTTCCCAAGTTTCTGCCTCAGGGGATGGCAAGGAGAGAGAGGAAAAGAGCAACAGATAGAGAGACAGTTAACCAACTGTGTGGTGATTCTTACCCAGGCCTGAGCAGGACGGGGCAGCCACCAGAGTGGACGCCATCTGCATACATCGCCCAGACCCTAAAGGCCCTGGACTGGACAGAGAGAGGCTGTACTGGGAGCTGAGCCAGCTGACCCATGGCGTTGCCTTGCTGGGCCACTACACCCTGGACAGGAACAGTCTCTGTGTTGATGGTGAGCCACTGGGATGTGATCGGAGTCTCTCCCCCTCCCCGGGCAGCCTCTGCCCTGTGGCTTGAGAATGCGTGGCCTGTCTGGCCCGTAGGGGCTTGGCCCCTGCACTGGATGTGCTGCTTCAGGTCTGGACCTCATGGTTTCGTCCTCTTCGTCTTGGACTGACCTCACCCTCACAGCCTTCTTTCCTGGCTGTGCTGATGGAGAATCCCCAGCAGTGCCCCCTGCTGGAGCCCCCTCCACTGCCTGGCCTCTGGATTGGTCCCCCACCTCTCCCTTGACCCTGACCCGCTATCCTGCCTCCCTCTCCCAACAGGCTTCACCCACCAGAGCTCTGCGTCCACCACCAGCAGTGAGTATCCCACTGATGACCTGGGGCCCCACACAGGGAAGGCAGAGCTGACACCTCTTCGTGCCGCTTAGGTCCTCTCCAGGAGGGATGGAGCTCCTGGGGGGGCACGAGTCATTTCCTCTCCTCTCTGCCCCGGTTACAGGGGCATCTCAGCCCAAACCCTATGTGCAGCAAGCCTAATAAATAGTCTCTCGTGCTGGCACTTCTGCCTTTACTAAGCAGGCCTTTTCCTCAGCTTTAGGGACCTCCACAGTGGACCTGGGAGCTTCTGCAACTCCATCCTCCTTCCCCAGCCCCACAGGTAAGTACCGTCAGATGGCACATCTGTTAGAGGGAGCCTGGTGAGTGTAAACACCCCTGACATTATTCACTGAAAGACACAAAGTCATAGTAAATTTAGTGATAATGAGTCAATTGACAACCTTTACTGAGCTCCTACTCTGTGCCAGGCCCTGGGAAACACAGCAGAGAACACAAAACAGAAAAAAAATCATTGCCCTCATAAAGCTTATATTCTTTTTTTTTTTTTAATTTTTTTTTAATTTTTTTTAATGCTTTTTTTTTTATTTTTTGAGAGACAGAGAGACAGTGCGAGCAGGGGAGGGTCAGAGAGAGAGGGAGATACAGAAACTGAAACAGGCTCCAGGCTCTGAGCTAGCTGTCAGCACAGAGCCCGATGCGGGGCTCGAACCCACGAACTGTGAGATCTGACCTGAGCTGAAGCCGGACGCTTAACCGACTGAGCCACCCAGGCACCCCAAAGCTTATATTCTTTTTTGTTTAAAGGCTGTTTATTTATTTTGAGAGAGAGAGTGCAAGTGGAGGAAGGACAGAGAGAGAGAGGGAGAGAGAGAGAATCCCAAGCAGGCTCCACACGGTCAGCACAGAGTCCAATGTGGGGCTCGAGCCCATAAACTGTGAGATCATGACCTGACCCAAAGTCAGACGCTTAACTGATGAGCCACCCAGGTGCCCACAATGACATTGATTTTTAAAGACAACAGAACAGAGGTGCCTGGGCGGCTGGGTGGCTCAGTTGGTTAAATGCCTGACTTCGGCTCAGGTCACAATCTCACGGTTTGTGGATTCAAGCCCTGCATGGGGCTGTGTGCTAACCGCTCAAAGCCTGGAGCCTGCTTCGGATTCTGTGCCTCCCTCTGTCTCTGACCACCCCACACTCGCTCTCTGTCTCTCAAAAATATCCTTTTGAATAAGGATATACTTGAGAGGAATTATTTATGAAGTAAGTCTTATTAAATGAGTTAATTGGGGAACAAATTGTTAGCTGGCAAATTGTTCCTCAGGCGAATTTTCAAACATTGAAGGCTGAACCTGTCTGGGAGGGTCTTCAAAGACGCCCCTGGTAGGAAATGAAACTGGCTGGAGCCCAGACAGTCCTTAGCTCTTGGTTCCTGGCCTGGTCTCCTGCTGGTCCAGCCCAGCCTGTGGGTTTAGAGGATTTGGGGGCCGAGAGCAAAGAAAACGATATGACCACTAGAGGGCAGTAGCGCACACACAACGTGGTGGGCAGCGCGGCTTTGCCTGCAGGGGAGGAACCTCAGAGCCGACCTCTTTAGGAGGCTACGACATTGGGACCCCTACTCAAAAGGGGAGAAGGGCAAGGGAACCCCCCGGGGAGGGGAGTGGTCAGGGAAGACATTCTGATGTCTACCTCACGGCACTGGTGAGGTTGATCATTTCATGGCCCTCAGGTGTTGTTGGGTGCGGTTTCATGGGTATGCAAAGCAGGCTGGCTCAAGGTGGCTGAAATCTGCCTGTTTAGGCTATGTTTAAAACAACGGGATGTAAAAAAAAAAAAATTGAGCTTGGTCCTGGCAGGCTTTTGAGCTCATGGGTTCCCAGCCTGCTGTGAAGAAGTAAATGCCCTACGGGCTGATGGGCAGGCACCATCTCCGGCTCGTTATGAAACACCCAGACACCACCGTCCTCAGTTTCCGCAGATGGCCAAAGCTGGGGACCCTGTAAAACAGAACATGCCACCGCCTCCCCTCCCCAACCCCACCCCTTCTCCAGCCTCAGATGAACACGGAGCCATACCCAAAAGGTCCCATGTGAGGGCAGCCTCTCCCTGGTAGCTCCAAGATGCTAGCGTCCTCCGAGCAGGCTAGGGTTGTGCGTCCCAGGGGTCCAGACCTGACTCAGTGCATGGCTCTTCTCCCCCCGCCCCCTGCAGCTGCCGGCCCCGCCCCAGTGCCCTTTACCCTCAACTTCACCATCATCAACCTGCCCTACACAAAGGACATGCGGCCGAGCTCTGCGAAGTTCAACTCCACAGAGTCCATTCTGCAGCGCCTGGTGAGAACCCCCAAGGCCCACCCCTCTCTTCCAGCGTCCTCCCCAGCCTCCTTGAGTCTCTTTACTACACACACGACTCCGGCTCCGGAGGGCCGGAGGGGAAGACAGTTTGTAGGTTCAAAACATGGAACAGCCACCGAGAAGTGATGTGCCTTCGGAGTAGTGATCTTGTCCTTTGGGATCATCCCCTCCGTAAAATTTAAGATCATAAAAGCATTGGTCCCAAAGGGTTCTTCTGAGAATTAAATGCTGTGTTGAGAGGATTGAGGAGCTGCTGTTTCACTTTAAAATGTGGTGTTTAAAATTATGGTGGCTTTTACATCTACTTTTCATTCGCCTGCTTCTTCCTTCCCAGCTCAAGCCCTTGTTTGCCAACAGCAGCATTGGCTCGCTCTACACTGGCTGCAGAGTGACCAGGCTAAGGTAAGACCCCTTCTTTGTCTTGCCTTAGGAGGCATGCAGTCGGGGATGGGCTGGTTGGGCCAGCCAGGGCCTGGACTAGGGAGGCAAGTGGGATGCCGCAGACACAACATTTAAGGAGGCACTCGCCCTCGGGTGCCCACCCTGTGTTTGCACAGCCCCGAGAATAAGCACTCCCTTAAATGTCGCGTCCAGGCACCTTGCATGTCTCACAGGTCCCAGTTCCGATGCCAGCCCTCTATAGGTCATCTTCGGTCCAATCCGATAATCAGACTTGCAAGACCTGAATAGGTCACACACCTAGACAGCACAGCGAGCACTGGGCCTTTCTTTTTTGTAAGAACCTTCTTGGAAGTCCAAGGACGATTCTTGTGGAATCCAGGTGATGGTTAATGTGCAAAGAAACGTAACCTCAGTGGATAGGAGATGGAGCCACCTTGGCTTACATGTTCCGTGTCCCAAAAGGTAACCAGTATCTCCTGTAACAGCCCTGACAAGTTAAGAGGTTTGCCACGTCTGACGAAGCACAAAGCTATAGCTTCCTGTCAGGTATCGGGTCCACTTTCGGCCCTTCCAGAAAAGATGCAGGTCATCGACAAGGGGTCATTTAGACCATAAGCAGCATCACCGAGAATCACAGCTGACATTGCACCTTTATCAAGTTTCTAGGAGACCAGAGCTGGAAGCACCTTAGCTCAAGGTCACTTCCACCCTGTTGAGGTGCAAGGGATACTCTGCTTCTCCCCAGTAGCACTCTCTGGCAGCACTACCTGCCCTGCGGGGCTAATTTTTCCCGCCCCTGCCCTCCAGGGAGCTGGGAATACAAGCAGGTGGACAGTGGGTAGGGGTCTTTCTCGTGCAGTGTCTCCTGCTCAGATGCCCAGCTCCAAAGTTGGGTTGGCTCAGCCTTCCAGGAGCTGATGAACCTGCTCACAGCCGCTGCCCAGTGCGAGGGACCGTACATGCCCGGTTCTGTGAACATCTGTTAAACAGTTACCCAGTTAGTTAATGAGTGTCTGGCACCAAAGCTAGATACTGGCATCATTTCCAACCCCGTGACATTCTAACAAGGGTTAGAGCATTGTCCACCCTGCAAAGACGGGAGAACTGAGTTAGATCCACTTCTGTGGATTAGCTGACAAGCGACAGAGCCAAGGCTGGAGCCGATGGTCATCTAACTCTAAAGCCCCACTCTGGTCCTGTGTTGTTCAGAGATGCCCCTTCTCTTAGGAGCAGCTCCTGTCTGGACCAAAGAGCAGAGAAGCAGGCATTCACCTGCAAGCGGGCTGGCACGATGATGTCCTGCCCGAGACGCCTCTGTTCTGTGCCCACGCCCAGGTCCTTCTCTCCCCAGGCCCGAAAACGGTGGAACAGCCACTGGAGTTGACGCTGTCTGCACCTACCGACCTGACCCTCCGGGTCTCCGGCTGGACAGGGAGCGGCTCTACTGGGAACTGAGCCACCAGACCCACGGTGTCACCCAGCTCGGTTCCTACCTCCTGGACAGCGACCGTCTCTATGTCAGTGGTGAGCAGGGGTCTCCTCCTGCACCCAGATGGATTGTTCTGTTACTATTATTCTGAGCTCTGGCCAGAGCATGCATCCCTGTCTGCTCTAGACCCTTCATTCCTCATTCTTCTTTTCCTTGTGAGCTTCTCCTCCCCTACCAGGGGCTGTGTCACACACAGGGAGGCGGAGAGTCAGAGAAAGGTTATAGGAGGCCTGGAAGGGACGCGACCTCCTGATGGCATCTGTTCTTCCAGCAGTGGCCCAGCCCCTTCCTCCTTTGCTTCAGCTTCTCAAACATCCCACCTCTCTCTCTTCCGCTCTCCGCAGGTTACACCAGACCACCACCGACCTCCATCCCCAGCGGTAAGTGCCCAGACCCTACCTGGCTCTCTGCCCCCGCACCTTGTGGGAACCACTGCTCCCTGTGCCCTACGCCCAGGGCCTCACGGAGGAAGGAAGCCTCGGGGCCTGGTCACCTACCTACCCCTCCCGCTACCTTCTGTGACTTGAGCTGGGCATCAGTGGCCCCTGTCTTAGGCATCTCCAAGATGATGACGCTGCGTCTGTCTTATTTCTGCTGCTTCCTCCTCAGTACCTGTGATTTCCACGCCCTCGGGAACTTCAGCAGCTCCAATCTCCTTCTCCAGCTCAACGGGTAAGAGCCTTCTCTCCACGTCCCCTTCCTTCCCACCCACGTGCCTCTGTGCTGAGCGATGAGAAGGGCAAAATAGCATGTGTAGGCAGGGCAAAGCAGGGGCACAGTGTGGAGAGGATGATCTTTGGGACCATAGCTTTGTACCAGACCAGTCCAGCTCCGTCCCTAGGTTTGGAGAGCTCTGTAACTCTAGGTTTTCAATCCCAAGCTAAAGCAGTGACCCCTTTTAATCCACTCTTTGCTTTCTGTGAAGGCGTTGTATCAGCTAGGTTTTACTGCGTAACAAACGACCCTCAAATTTACTGAATTAAAACTATCACTAACTACTCTACTCACTAGTGTATAGGTCAGCTGGACAGTTCCTTGGGTCTGAACTAGGCTCCCTTACGTGTCTTTAGTCACCTGCAGGTGAGCCAGGTGACTCCGCTTCTGGAAGATGCCTGGCTGATGGCTGGGGTGCCTCAGTTCCCTTCGTGTGGCCTCTCATCAGCCCATAGACTAGCTGTGGCCTCTTCCTTCATATGGTGATCATGGGCTTCTAGAAGCAAGAGAGGGCAAGCCTCAGCGCACAGACGCTTCTCAAGCTTCTGCTTGCATCACGTTTCTCTCGCCCCATTGGCCAAAGCCAGTCAGGGCCCAAAGTCAAGGTGGAGAAATAGACTCCCACCTCTTGGTGGAAGGGCCTTGCACCACCCTGCGAGGGTGTAGATGCATGGAGGTGAAGAATTCGTGTTCACTCTTACAGTCTACCCCAGGTGACCTGCCAGGGACCAACCTGTGACCATGTTGGCCTTAGGGGACACATGGGGGGTCAGTTACTAAGATTAGATGCAGTGGCACATTCTGGAACAACTCTCAATAGTCATGGGCAAATCCAGGACTAATTCCTGAAGGGCAGAGACGAAAACGGATGAAAGGAGCAGCCGCAACAGTGTCCACAAAGCAATGACGGGACCATTCACTGCTTGTCTGTCCCATCATGCAGACTCAGCTTTACATGTACGATCTTTGAGCCCAGCGGACAGGCACTGTTCTTTCCCTGTTTAAGAGAGGCATAGACTGGTTCTTGGGGGGCTGAGTGTTTTTCTGAGGTCACACAGCCAGCAGATGGGCAGGACTCAGGTTTAAGTCAAACTCTAGAATTCGAGCTTCTGTCCTAAAATAGCTGTGTGGCTCTGAGGAAGTGACTTAACTTCTCTGAAACGTGTTTTCATCGTCTGTCAACTGGGAATAAGTAAAAGGATTCACTTCTGGGTTTGTTTGAGGACTGCACAAGATACTGGATGGAAAGTTCTTAGCACAGAGCACGCTCTTACCAAACATCAGCCTGTATGATTGCTGCTATTTTTGTTGTCATTATTAATATCATTACTATTAATAGAATAACAAAATAAGGTCTTATATTTGGGGAGGAGATATTCTGAGGTCTTAAACCAGATGCGAACATACTGGGTACCAGGGATGCGAATCCAGACTACCCCACCACCCCTAAGTCCAGCTTAGCCAGTGACTCAGGGCGTGCCTTTCCTCCCAAAGTCACTGCAGTCTCCAGCCCTGACCTGGTTCCGTTCACCCTTAACTTCACCATCACCAACCTGCGCTACACAGAGGACATGCGGTTTATGGGTTCAGCCAAGTTCAACAAAACAGAGAAGGTCTTACGGAGCCTGGTGAGAGCCCCACCCACCTCACTCCTGCACCACCTGCTGATGCCCACCTACCACTGACCCCAGCCCCACCTGCCTCTCCCACGTCCCGCCTGCCTCCCCCATGCCCCACCCACCTCTCCCTGCCCCTGCCAACGGATGCCATCCCCACCCAGCTTGCCCCGACCCTGCCCTTGTCAAGCTCAGAACTTCTAGTCACTTCCTTTTCCTTCAACAGCTCAGACCCTTATTCAAGAACACCAGTGTCGGCCCTCTCTACTCTGGCTGCAGACTGACCTCGCTCAGGTGGGACCCCCAGAAAAGATGGCCCACTGAGGCACAGTGGGGATTCTTCCCATGGTCCTCTAGGGCTCGGTTCTCACTGTGGCCTCAGCCCTTTCCAGCTCCCAGCCGGGGGTAACCACTGTCCTTTGGGCTGCTGGCCCCCAGGCCCTGCTCTGGACCCTCCCATCCTCCTGAGCCTCAAATCTCCCAGGCAGCATTTAATGGGAACAAAATGACAAAACATAGCGACTGGAAAGTATGCACCGAATTCCTTCATAAAGGAGCCATCCCTGATCCTTCACAAAGGCCATGATCCCCAGCCTGCCGTGTCCACACTGCGTGCAAAGATTCCTGAAGGCTGAACTGGAGCAAATACTTAGGCAGACATTGGAGTTCTTGGTGTATGGTCGCTCCTGACATTCTGGGCTGGAGAGTTCTTGTCCCGGGCTGCTGTCCTCTGCACTGTAGGATATTTAGCAGCCTCTTGGCCGTGCGACAGATGCCCGCAGTAGCCCAGCCCCGAAGTAGTGACGACCAAATCTGTCACCAGACATTGCCAAATGACTCCTGAGATGTAGAGCACCCCAGGGTAGAGTCACTGGGCAAGAGGCTTCCTGTCCATCATCCTCCTGGACTCTCTTAATGTCACTACGATTACTTCCATTGTACAGATGGGAAACCAAGGCACAGAAAGGTTAAGGAGCTTTCCCAGAGCCAGTGGCTGTCACATGGTGGAGCCAGGGTTCGGGCCCAGCCTCCTCAGAGTCCATACCTGCTCCCACTAAGCTTGCTGGGCTGCTTTTCCTTGGGAAGGACCATGAGCTCTCTCCTTCCCCCACAATCCCAGCCGTCAACCCCCTGCTCCCTTCCAGGGCAGAGATGTGCGGCTCGGCCCCCCCCTTCACCGAGTAATGGGGCTTCTGAGCACGAGTGGGCCTCTCATTCCGAGGTCCCCTGGAAGTTGAGCCTTAATGGGCATCTTCCCCAGAATATCTCCATGCCTCCAAAAATAGAATTTGAGAAAGGATTCCCTCCCTACGTGCCAGGATAGAGCAGGATGGAATGAAGCCCTTTTACTTGGGGTCTGGCCCAAGGTGCTAATGCGCCCACAGCAGAAATGCCCTCTCCACCCCCCTGGCCTGGAGTTCCACAAATTTTCTTTCCATCCACAAGCATTGTTTGAGCACCTACTGTGTACAAGCTCCATGCTGAGCTCTGATAGCTCCATGGAGGCCAAAGCATAGACTCTACCATCAAGAAGAGGGTAGGGCATTAATTATATGTAAATGTATGCAAACACAGGCACACAAATTTATTATATGTGAATTATGTAATCAATTATATAAAAACATATACTTTGAGGGTAAATAAAATAATAGTGACAGATACTCCTTTAGCACTTAGGGATGTCCTGGATACTACTGTAAACATTATACTTAGAATTAATGCTCACAATGATTACACCCATTTTATAGATGAGAAACTGAGGCCCAGAGAGACCGTTGAAGCGCTAGGAGATGGGAAGTGCAGTGGGTCTAGGAGGAACTGAACCCGGGGAGGAGGCCTCGGTGGGCAGGAGACACAGCTCTGGGCCAGGAGGAGTGGATCAGGGAGAGGGAGCTACAGGTGGCGACCATGCGGAGCAGACATTGTCCCCTGCAAGGGGGGAGGCGGAGAGAGGCGCAGGGCGGCCGCGCATGCCGGGGCAGCAGGGAGCCAGAAGGGTTTCCGCAAACCCCCAGCCAAGGAGGACTTCCGTTTTAAGTGGGACTCGGCAGTGTGGTGGCGGTGGGGCATAAAACACAGCGGGGCCCCGACCCACAAGGTGGCCTGGGAGGAGCCATGTTCGGAACGTGGAGCGAGTTCCCTCAGTGTGCATGGCGGGCATCCCGGGGGGCTGTTGGCAGGAGCCCCGCCGCCTCCTAGCTTTCCCCACGGTGCCCCCATATTGGTACCCCTCAGGGCTTCCCCCCCACCCCCGCAGATGAATCATCTCCATCTGCACCGCTGTGTCCTGCCCTCCCCAGGCCCGAGAAGGCTGGAGCGGCCACCAGCGTCGACGCCATCTGCTCCTACCGCCCCGACCCTGCGGGCCGCGGGCTGGACAGAGAGAAGCTGTACTGGGAGCTGAGCCGGCTGACCCGTGGCGTCACCAGGCTGGGCCACTACACCCTGGAGCAGGACAGTCTCTGTGTCAGTGGTGAGCAGCGGTCACCTGCACTTTGCTGAGCTGTCCAGCTCACGGTTCCGTCCCCACCCCCACCCAGGGGCTTCTTCATTCCTTCCCCACCTCAGCACCTCCCCTTTCTCCGCAGGCTACACCCACCAGACTCCAGTAACCGCCCCCAGTGGTGAGTACTCAGGGGTCTTCAGGAGTACTCAGGTCCCAGGGAAGGAAGCAGCGGGGTCCCGCTCACACCTCCGGCTGTCAGGGCAAGAGGAGATCAGGGACGCAGGCTGGGAAGTCATTGTAGTCAGACTCACCTCTGCGCTGTTGGCCGGACACACAGAAGTGGCCGCCACGTGGTGGTCGGGTGGATGGAAGAAAGTACCTGAACGTGGCCTTGAATAAATAAGAATGCTGGGTGGTAAGCCGTCTCTCAAATCAGGCCCGCCGTCACCTGCATCATGTGATGGTCTCATGTCCACACTGGTGGTTCTGGCATTAGGTCCCCAAGGACCTGCAGCCCTTGCCACAGCCCCCAGTGAGAGAGCTGCTATTCCCAGGCCCTGCCCCGTATCCATCCCAGGCCTGACAGCGTGGCCTCTCCTCTCCCTCCCCTGCTGCAGCCACGGCGCAACCCCTTGTGCCTTTCACCCTCAACTTCACCGTCACCAGCCTACGCTACACCGAGGACATGCAGCCTCCTGGGTCCTCCAAGTTTAACAGCACGGAGGAGTCGCTGCAGCGCCTGGTGAGAGCCCCGCCCACCCCGCCCTGCCAGCCCCGCCCACCCAGCCTTCATCCTGCATTCTGATGCCAGCCCCGCCCACTCCTGCCCATCCTCCGGGAGTTAGCCCCTCCCACTCACTCTCGCCCCCACCCCCACCCCACCGCAGGATGGGTACCTGTCCTGCCCCTGCCTATTAAGTTCCGTTGCCCTCACCCACAGCTCGGACCCTTGTTCAAGAACACGAGTGTGGGCCCCCTGTACGCAGGCTGCAGACTGACTTTGCTCAGGTGAGACCTTGCAATCCCCGCCAGGGCTGCCTAGAGCGCGGTCAGACCCCAGGGGTTCTCTGCCTCCTTCCTGCCCTTTCTGTCCATGTCTCTAGCAGAGGTGGGATTCAGGAGGCACTGGCTCCAGGACCGTGGCGGCTTCTGATTGTAACCACCGCCCCCCACCCCCAGCTGTTCCCAGATTCTGCAGAGCCCCTCAGAGCCCCTAGTCTGGTCATCCTTCTGAATTCCCTCCTGCCTCCCTTTGACCAAAGAGCATTTCATTGAGGTTTTCAGTTCTAGCCCCACGATTCCTCTCAAGACAAGCATGCCTTTTCCTCTTCCTTTAATCCCCAGTTCCAGCGTCCACCTGTCTCAAGTGGAAGGTCGCTTGACCCCACGCCGTGAGGCTGCAGGGTTCAGACCTGCAATTTAATAAAAATCCTCCCACCCACGCTGTGTGCACAGTCCCAGGCTGGCCAGAGGTGGGGTCCAGCCTTCTTACTACCCTGAGCCCCTTCCTGTCCTGCCCCACGGGTCCCAGGAGCCCTGCCTGGGGACTCCATCTGTTGTTCCCCCTACCCACCGTCCCCAGGCCCGAGAAGGATGAGGCGGCCACCGGAGTGGATGCCATCTGCACCCTCCGCCCTGGTCCCACGGGCCCTGGGCTGGACAGAGAGCGGCTGTACCAGGAGCTGAGCCAGCTGAGCCGTGGTGTCACCAGGCTGGGACCCTACACCCTGGACCCCGACAGTCTCTACGTCAACGGTGAGGGCTGCCACCTTTGTCTGTGTTTCCCAGGTCCCACATCGTCCTCTCCGTTCGTTCCTCCCCCTCCTCATGCTTTCTCCCTCTACCTGGGCAGGTTTCACCCACAAGACCCAGACCACCACCCCCAGCAGTGAGTATTCAGAGGCTTCACGCGTCCCTGCAACCATCGAGGCCCCACCCACCGCCTGCCCTCCGCACCCCTGCTCCATCCCATCCTTGGGTGAATGGGGATCTATACCCATTAAAGCCCCAGACATAGGCCCCTGGTCCCTGACGTCTGCAGGATGACCAGGTCCCCACGCCAAGCTTGTCTCCTCCCAGCTTCTTTGGTGACAGGGTCTCCAGCAATGGCGAGGGCTGTGCTGGTCTCTGGGTCTCGTCGCCCAGTGGGCTCCGGGCAGCGGGCTCTGCTTGAGTTCGGACTTCCGGGGGGGCTCACCTCTCCGAGGGCTTGGGGCAAGGTTTTTGTCTCTCTGGACATCCCTTCCTTATAAGGAATCATAGGTGGGATATCCAGCTGCCTCCTCCTCACAGCCGAGGTGGCTCTTCGCGGAGGACCTCTCCCTTCCCCCTCATCACCTTTCCCTCTCTTTGCAGGTTACACTCATCCGGCTTCAGCCACCACGCCCAGCAGTGAGTATTTCAGACCTCACGTGCCTGTGACCACCACCCTTTCCCTAAAGATAAGAGCTCCCCAGCCAGCCAGGCTTCCCTGCCGCTCCCCCCTTCTGGATGGGGAGGGGCCCAGAGGATGATGTCCTGACTCAGGCTAATCGGGCATAGAGACAGGGACAGAATTTATCACAAGAGCCCCCACCGCTCCCACCGTTCTCATACTGGTGGAGCGCAACTTCGATCTCATCCCTTGTGTTTTTCCCTCCGCTGTGTGACCTCCGCCTCCTTCCGCACATCCTCTCTAGTCCAACCCTCAAGCCCACAAGTAGGAAGGTCCGACTGGTACCAAAATCATTTCTACAAAATCATTCACTCCAGACCACTTCTCTCATTGCTTACTCAGCTTCCCCGAGGAAACTCATCCATTTCCGTGGGTTTCAGGGAGGATCTAGCTTCTCAGGGTCCAGCCGCTCAGAATCCAAATCTCGAGTCTAACCTGCTCCTTGAAGCAGCTTCTGACCCTTGGTCCACCCACTTCCTGGACATCACCTGGGCCCTTGGTCTCTGACTCTGAAGTCACAATCTTCTCCCAAACTTGCTCCTTTTCCTCATTACCAAAGGCAAGGACACGGGTGTCAACCTTGACCCTCCCTCTCATTCACCTCCCACATCCATCCATCACCAAATCATCTCTCCTCCCTTTGTAACATCTTGCAAGTCCTTTCTCTGCATCCATGTCATTCAGCCTTTATTGAAGCCACGGGCATGTTTCGCTAGGACTAACGCAGTAGCCTCTTCTCTGGCGTCCTACAGTCCCCCGCACAGTGGCTGCAGGGTCCCTCCCAGCGTACTGCTGTCCTCACGATTCCTGTCTCGTTGACAGTCTTTGGATGACTCCACCTTATCTATAAGTCATGTCCAAAGCCCTGCGCTGCATAGTCACTTCCCCCACCCCCACTCTCTGGGCTCACAGGGTCCCTCCAGGCTCACGACTACACTTCCTCTTGGCCATAATGAACACATTCAAGTCCCCTCAGGGCAGCTGCCCTGTCCTCCTGCCGGGCTTGTACCCGGGCTGATTCTTCTGCTCGAGTGTTCTCCCTCCTGCTCAGCTCTTGTTACCTAACTCTTACTCATGCTTTTGGTCACATCTGAAATGATACTTCCTCCTGGAGGCTGTCCTCAGTCATTTGCTGGGTGCCCCTCTGGAATTGCACAGCCTCCAGGCTCCCCTGAAGCCTAATGGTCTGGCTACTCCCCCAGCCTCAATATTAGGAGCCGACGCCCTATTCATCCTTAGACCTGCAGAGCCCAGCACAGCCTCACACACACTAGACGCCTGAGGCACGCTCACTGAATGAAATGAGTGAAGGTTCCCAGTGTCTTAAGAATCCCACGATGTCCTCTCCTCCAGCTGCTGCAGTCCATGGCTGTACTTAGGTGCACTGCTGGTACCCCACTGGTAGAGCCCCGAGCAACCTCGGTCCTCACCGTGGTCCAAGCTGGTCATTCTTCTCTTCCTCCCTCACTGCAGCCACTGGCCCCGCTCTGGAGTCCTTCACCCTGAACTTCACCATCACCAACCTGCCCTACACTGAGGACATGGGGCGCCCCACTTCCTTGAAGTTCAGTTCCACTGAGAGGATCCTCCAGCACCGGGTGAGAGCCCCTCAGTGGCCACCGTCAGTCCCAGCAGACGCCTGCCCGCATAGGCCTTCGGCCCTTCTGCTCACCCTCCTCTCTTTCCCCACCAGCTCAAGCTCTTGCTCAGTAAGACCAGTGTCGGCCCCCTCTACGCTGGCTGCAGACTCGCCTCACTCAGGTGAGACCCCCCAGACGGAGGGACGTATTGGGCCCAGTGGATCTGGCCAGCAGGGCGCAGTTCCTGGCATGCCCTTGGCACTGCTGGCCTCCAGCACCCGCCATGACACCTCCTTGCCTTCTTCATGCCCCGGTCGTGGGAATGCTCAAGCCTTAGAAATGCGGCATCATGGTTATACGTATGGGATCCAGATGATCGTTTGTTTTAGATGAAAGCTTTCCTCTTGGAAGAACTGTCCTATCTTGTCTGCCGATTCCAATTAAGGTGTTTTCTGTTTAGTTGGGAGGGGGTTGTCTCTCACAAGAGTCACTTAGGAGAGCCCCTCTGGGCTTCAGAGCCAGCCCTTTCTGTGCCCTCTCAGCCTCCTGCCTTCCCCTTTTTGCGTCCCCAATCCAGAAGGCCGCCTCCAACAGTATTCCACATCCCCATGTCCTTTCCCCAGGCTTGAAAAGGGCGGAGCAGCCACTGGAGTGGACCTCGTCTGCACCGCCCTCTCTGACCCCGTGGGCCCCGGGCTGGACAGAGAGCGGCTGTACTGGGAGCTGAGCCGTGAGACCCAGGGCATCACCCAGCTGGGGTCCTTCACCCTGGACAGGGACGGCCTCTATGTCAACGGTGAGGGGCTGTGCTCTAGCGAGGGTCTCTCTCCCAGCCAGAGTTTTGTGATTCTCTGAAGGAAGCTGTGTTCCATCTCCTTCTCCTCTGGTCTGGGTCCAGTCTTCATCCCGATGGTGGAGTCATGGGCTCCGGCCACTTTCCATGTCGTTGCTTGGACGCCTCCTCCCCAAACATCCATCCTCCGCCTCTCCCTCTCTGCTTTTCCCACAAAGGCCCCTAAATCCTACCTTTCCCTTCCTCCTTTATGGTCGCCCCGACTCTCACTCAGCTCCTCTGGCCTTCTCTCTGCAGGATACACCTACAGAGCCACAGCCCCACCTACCACTGGTGAGTACCCCTTGCCCTGGTTGCGGGGGTCTCGTCCCCACTCGGGGGTTGGGGAGCAGCTGCTGTCCTTTACCTCCTGCCCTTGAGGACAACGACACCTGGAAAGGCCCCCCACTCATCCCTTCTCTCCCCGGGATCTGGTGGAAATCCCAGCGCAGGGCGAGAGCATCTCACACACAAGGCTGCCCCCGCAACCATTCTGACCCTCACATGTTTTTCACTGGGATTCTCCTAAAACCCTGCCCTGGTACGCTTTATTTATTTTTTTAATGTTTATTTATTTATTTTAAGAGAGAGTGCATGAGCAGGGGAGGGGCAGAGAGAGAGGAGAGAGTCCCAAGCAGGCTCTGTGCCGTCACTGCAGAGCCTGACTCCAGGCTTGATCCCACGACCTTGAGTCATGACCTGAGACACAGATACTTAACCCACGGAGCCGCCCAGGCACCCCCCTGGCTCTCTTCTCTTATTCTTTCACTCACCTCTCTGCTCTTCGTTCTGAGTGTCTCGACATCAGTCTTGTGCGGTTGGATTTTCAGTGAACATGGCTTGCAGGCACCGTGATGATTACATACTGCATAATCAGCTCCAGCTGCCAAAGCTAAGAACCACAGGCTGGGTGGCTCAGAGGACAGAAGCATATTTTCTCACAGCTGGAGCCGGGGGGGAGGATGCCAACAGGCTGGTGTCTCTGGGGCCTCTCTCCCTGGCATGCAGGTGGTGACCTCATATGGCCTCTTGGCATGGTCACTCCTTTGCACACACGGTCCCCACATCCCTCTGGGTCCCAATCTCCTCCTCTTATACAGACAACAGCCACATTAGATTGGGGCCCAGCCCAACAGCCTTGTTTTAACTTAATCACCTCTCTAAAGGCCTCGTCTCCAAATACAATCACCCACTGAGGGCCTAGGGATTGGAGCTTCTCAAACATCAGTGGTTTGGGGAGGGGGGAGACACAGTTCATCCCAAAGCACATGCACCTTATCCTTTCATTCTTGCTACACCCATGTGACTTAGCTCCAATTTCCAGATGAGTAAACCCAACCTCAGAGAGGCTGCCAAGTCACACAGCAGATAAATAATAGAACCAGGAGTTCCAGCGACTCCAAAACCTCACAGTCTCATTCGTCTATCAGTTCATTGTTTTTTCAAAGACACACTGATTTTCGGTGAACAACTGTTGTGTTCAAGTGCATGAGCCAAATTCCCGTTGCATCCCCAGCAAACCCTAGAATGAGGACCTTGTAGCTTTTTCAAGAGTTAGTTGCCCTTGCATCAGAGGTGTGTTTTTGCAACCCTCTCAGACTCTCTTCTTGGGTCCATCTCTGGTCTTATACACCACAGCGTCCTTGTTTGCTCCTTCCAACACCAGCAGGTTCTGGGCTCCTCAGGTCCAATGAGAACCATCTTTTCCCAAATGATAGGAGGAAAAATAAGTTAAATTCAGTTCAATTGGCTGTGTTTTATTTATCAGTATCCAATCCTTAGAATAGATTCAGAGGCGTTATAGTCCCAATTCAATGTACATGGAGGGAAGGCAAGATGGATGGGTGGAAGGAAGGAAAGAAGGAAGGAGTGATGAATGGCAGGAGGGGAGGAGAGAAGATGGATGGAAGAAAAGATGAATGGAGGGGAAAAAAGAAAGAGGGAACCTGTCTAAATAGATAGAAGGAATAGATGTGGAAGGAAGCAAATATGGATGGATAGAAGGAAAAAAAGAAAGGGTAGAGGAAAGAAGCCAGGAAAGGTACATAGGTGGAAGAAAGACGGGATAAAAGGAAGGACAGACAGAAGGATGCATAGAAGAAGGTATGAATGGAAAGTAGGAATGATGAGAAGTAGTGATGAAGGAGGGAATGAGGTATGCTAGGGTGGTGGAGGGATGGATGGATGAGTGGGTGGATGTCATGGGTGAATGAATGGATGCATGGGTGAATTGATAGATGGAACATGGAGGATGGATGGATGGAGAGATGGATGGATGGAGTCACAGATGGATGTCATGGGTGCATGGATGGATGGATAAATTGATGGATGATTGTCATGTATTCATGGATGGATGGATGGATGTCATGGATGCATGGGTGGATGGATGGATGTCATGGGTGCATAGATAGACAGGTGAGTGGATGGTTGGAGAGATGGAAGAAGGATGGATGGGTGGAGAGATGGATGGGTATATAGACAGATGGTAGATGAAAGGAAAGAGATGAAAGAGGAAGAAGCAAAGATGGATAGATGGAAGGAAGAAATGATGAATACATGGATGAATAGAAAGAATGATGGAAGGAAAGAAGTAAGGAGAGATGAAAGGAAGGATAGACAGAAGGAAGCTTGGAAGGAGAGATGAGCAGAAGGGAAGGAGGCAGGGCGCCTGGGTGGCTCAGTCAGCTAAGCCTCCGACTTCAGCTCAGGTCATGATCTCACGGTTCGTGGGTTCGAGCCCCGCATCAGGCTCTCCGCTGACAGCTCAGAGCCTGGAGCCTGTTTTTGATTCTGTGTCTCTCTCTCTGCCCCTCCCCTGCTCATGCTCTGTTTCTCTCTGTCTCTCAAAAAAATAAATAACGGTTAAAATTTAAAAAAAAAAAAAGAAGGGAAGGAGGAAAGAGTGGAGATAAGCTTTTCTTCCAGAGGTTTGTCCTAAACACTTGACCCTGTGCTGCTGACCGCTTTGCTAACCTGGAGTGAAACCACCAGGCCTCTAGTCTTACTTGCATCATATATGCATTTATTATACTGCTCCTGGGCTCTATGCAGGTCCCCCCCACTCTTGACCACTGGGCCGGCTGCATGTGTCTAAGCAAGAGCATGTGCATTAGCAGAAGAGTTCATGAGCAAGGACCCCGGGGTCAGAGAACCTAGGCCCAAACCCAGACTTGCCCTCCCTCCAGCCATGGAACCTTGGGCCGGAGACCATTTCTGTGCTGTGGTTCCTCTTTGTTTAGTGTGGAGAAGTCTAGTGCCCAGTTCATACTCATCCCGGTACAAAGCCCCATCTGTAGTGAGTGATCAGAAAGTATTTGCTTATTTGTCTTCTATAATAAACACTCGAATCGTGTTTACTCCGTGCTCAGCACTGTGCCTACGCACTTTTCAAAACTTGTTCTAACCTCATAACAGCTTTTGAAGTAGGGCTCATTATTATCTTACAGATGAGTAAACTGAGGTGCAGAGAGACTGGTTATAGCTGCCAGTTACCTTTCTTTTTTTTACACAACGCATGGAAGACTGGCATAACTGCGTGTAAGAGAGAGACAGAGAGAGAGGAAAAGAGAGAGGCATGGAGAGAGAAAGAGCTAGAGATGGGGGAACAGAGAGAGAGTGAAGAAAAGTGCCTGGGGTTACCCTTGGTCCCACCTCAGCAGAGTAAGTTGAAGCCTTCCCTTCCGGGAAAGAATGAAGCCCCCAGCAGTTCCACAGAACCTTCCGCCCCTGCACCTGGGTGGAAACACCTGCTCCAGCCCCCAGATCGTTAAGCCTGCTCTCACTGACTGCTGGAGTTGTCTCCCTCCACAAGTGACTCAGGACTGGGGGGAGGCCAGGAGGCCCTTGGAAGCCCCGCCCGGGGGTGGACGTTGGGCACCCGACCTCCCACAAGCCTGGGCTCTCTCTGCACTTACTACAGCCGGGGAGGCCCGTGAGGAGCCCTTCACACTGAACTTCACCATCGACAACCTGCGCTACTCAGCGGACATGGGCCGCCCGGGCTCCCTCAAGTTCAACATCACAGACAGCCTCATGCAGCACCTGGTGAGAGACCTGCTTCCCCCTCCAGGCCTCCAGGACCCCTCCTAGGGGCTGTCGCCACCTCTGACCACCCTGGCCCTCTCCTTCCTCTCCAGCTCGGCCCGTTGTTCCAGAGGAGCAGCCTGGGTGCCCGATATGCAGGCTGCAAGGTCACCTCCCTAAGGTGAGAACCCCCAGCCGCCAGGGCCCACCACCAGAGGACAAGGACAGCGGGGGGCACTCCCCGTTGTGGTGGGCTGTCTTGGAGGGTCCTTTTTGGCATCCATCTTTTAATATTACGTTATTGTTATAATTGTCATAAAATATGTATAGACGCAAAATTAGCCATTGTAACCCTCTTCCAGCGTACATTTCAGTGGCGTCCATTACATACATGATGTCGTCACCCACCCCCACCATCTAGTCCTGAAAGTCTCCCTCACTCTGTACCCATTGGGCTGTTACTCGCACTTTTCTGGGTCGGCGTGCATTCTCTTGGTGTTTACGAAGCCCTTCCCCGTCTGTATTCTCATCCCACCGTCATCGGTGGTGTGTCTCCACTGAGGCGGGGGGTGGGTACCCCAGTGACAGGGCAGGCACTGCCCCTGCCCTCACCTGGTGGGCGAAGCAGAAACTAAGTAGAAGGATAGATATCTAAAGTGGAGGGGCGCCTGGGTGGCTCAGTCGGTTAAGCGTCCGGCTTCAGCTCAGGTCACGATCTCGTGGTTCATGAGTTCGAGCCCTGAGTCGGGCTTTGCGCTGACAGCTCAGAGCCTGGAGCCTGCTTCAGATTCTGTGTCTCCCTCTCTGATCCTCCCCTGTTCATGCTGTCTCTCTCTCTCTCTCTCTCTCTCTCAAAAAAAAAAAAAATCTAAAGTGGCTCCAAGTGCGGTAAGGTGATGAGGAACATTAATACATAGATATGAGAACGTAGCGTTACCCAGGGCACTCCACCTCTTTGCGGAGGTGATTTTTTCTGAGCTGTGTCCCAGTTGGAAACAAGGACTTGGCCATGAAAACTCTTCCAGGCAGAGGAAACAGCATGGGCAAAGGTCCTGAGGTAGGAATGAACATGGCATGTTCAGTGCTCCGCAAGGAGGCCGGTGTGGCTGGAGCAGAGGGAGAGAGAGCGAGGGGCAGAGAGAAAGGAGGTGAGTTTCCAGACGTCAGCAGAGTCTTCTCAGGAATTGTTTTTTTTTAATTGTGGTAAAATACACATAACATAAAATCTACCAAAGGAACCATTTTCAAGTGTCCAGTTCGGTAGTGTTACGTATATTCATATTGTGCAACCAGAACTTGTAAAACGGAAACTCTACCCACTAATCAGCAGTCCTCAGCTTCCCTCTGCCCCCAGATGTTAACACGTGCCATTCTACTTTCTGTCTTTATGAATTTGACTACTCAAGGGGGATTGTACGATATTGGTCTTTTATGTGTGGTTTATTTCACTGACCATAAAGTCCTCACGGCTCACCCATGTTCTAGCAGGTGTCAGAATTTCCTTCCCTTTTAAAGCTGAATAATATTCCACTGCATGAATATATCATAGTTGGTTCACCTTTTCATCAGGACTCTGGGTTTTACATGGAGCAGGCAGTGTGAGAGGCACCAGGGGTTCAGTACGACAGTGAGCTAGACTGTCCTATTTCCTGACCTCACGGAGGCCACTGTCTGGGGGGAACCGGAACAAATAGTACACGCTCACACTGAGGGCAACCGGGGCTGTGACGGGGAAGCATGAGGTACTGTGGCAGCCAGAGGACTGACCCAGCCCGGGAGGGTTTTTGGAGGAGGAGGAGGTATCTAAGTTGGGACCTGAAAGATGACCGGGGAATTAGCCGGGTAAGGGGAGAAGGGGAGAAGCCTCCAGACAGCAGTCACTGCATGTGCAAAGATCCTGGGGTGAGAGAATGTGGCCAGGTGGAGACACTGTGAATGGTCCAGCAAGGCCAGACCACAGGATCTGAGGTGTGCAGTGACCACGGGAGAGAGAGAGGCCACATGGGCTGCAGTCCCCAAGCCCCAACCTCTCCTCCCTCAGGTCCGTGAAGAATGGCGCCAAGACGAGGGTGGACATCCTCTGTACCTACCGACAGCGCCCCAGCGGCCCAGGTCTACCTGCCAAACAGGTGTTCCATGAGCTGAGCAGGCAGACCCGTGGCATCACCCGGCTGGGCCCCTATTCTCTGGACAAGGACAGCCTCTACCTCAACGGTGCGTGGTTCCCAGCCCACCTCACTGCCTCCCCTCCCCCGTCTCCACCAACGTTTCCATCAACCGCAGGCCAGCTCTCTAGGGGAACCCTTGGGTCAGACTCAGGTGTGAATCTCAATTCCACAGTTAACCCCCACCCTCCAACAGTCATTCTGCAAGGCTGTCTGATCCCACCTGTTTTACAGATGGAGAAATGGAGGCTCCGAAAGATTCAGTAATTTGTCCAAGTGGGTGTAGGTTGAGAGGGGTGAAGCTGGGCATGAGCCCTAGCAGTCAGCGTCCAATGCCTTAAACTCTGAGAAAAGTCTTCCGAGGGGAGACATGGGGAAGGAAAATCCCACATCTGTCTCCCCTATCACCTTCTCACCCTTGACCATGGAGGGCCGTCTCTCCTGGGTGGGGCCCCAATGCCGGGAAGTAAGGTAGGCTCTCTAAACATCTGTGGGCTCTGAGCTTTGGACATACGGGGCGTCAGCCTAGCATCCAGGAAGGGACAGCATGTAAGAGGACGCGCCTCCTCGGGGTTCTAAGAGGCAGAGCATGGCGGTGGGGAAGTTCACTGGAATAACTCAGCTTCTCTCCTCTCTGTTTCCAACGTGGGAACGGAGTTTGGAAACTCCCACTTTCTCATCACTGTTGCCAAATCGGGTGAGCAGGGAGACATCCTGGTCCTTTAATGGCGGGCACGTGAGCAAAGAGGGAGATGGTACACGGGAAGGAAGGGACCTGCCCATGCCCACAGTCTGCGTCTCCATGTTCCGAGTTCATATCTATTCCCTTCCCGTGGCCATTGCAGACGCCAGTTTAGGATATTTCCTCCTGTGACCTGCACAGCGCTTCCTTTTGTTCAGTCAGTCAGCACTCACCAGCATCTGCCAGAAGCCAGGCGCTGTGCCTGGCACCAGGGACACAGCCAGGCAACCTGTCCTAACGCAAGCTGCAGAGACATTTTGTTCAGTGTTGTATTCCCCAAATGGAACGGGACTTGGCGCGTAGTAGGTTCTCAATAACTGTTTGTTGGATGGAGGGACAGTTTGGAGGGAGGATGCAAGGGCAGAGAGCGGGATGGATGGGGGTGTTGGGGGATGAGTGTGTGAACACAAAAGGGATGAGAGTCTTGTGGGAGGTGGCTGAGGAAGGGTCATTTCTAACTGGGAGATCAGGAAAACCTTAGTGGTGGAGATGACATTTGAGTCTGATCTTAGAAGATGCGTAGATGCTCCCTGGTACATAGAAAGAAAGGCATCCAGCGGAGCCCCGCATGGACAAAGGCATGGAATGTCTGGGATTGTTCTGATGCCACCTCCCCTTACGTGTGACATTTTTGTTTCCAGGTTACAACGAACGTGGTCCAGATGAGCCTCCCACAAGTATGTATCTTTGCACCCAGCACCCATCTTGAGCCAAGCTTTCCCCCTCACTGACAAAGGGAGCTTGCCCCAAACTCAGGATGCTCTCCTGAGTGGGGCCAAGGTGTCAGCGGGATAACTGTTGAGTCCTTGATCTTTTTTGGACCTACAGCCATGGTATTGGTTTTCTAACTTTCCACACCCTTCTGGGCTGGAGGACCCCCCCCCTATAGGGATGGGGGTTGAGGTCAGATAATGACCTTGTAGTCCATGCCTTCTGGAAACAAAATCTCCTACAAGGGCCCCAAAAGGGGCCTTGATATCAAGCTGCAAATTGTGGTGGCCACTTGGTGGTTTGGCCAAAATTTCCCACTCACTTATCCAGTGGTCCCTTCATCTATCTTTTAGCCCATCCATTCTTCCGTTCTCCCAGTTATCCGTCTCTCAGACTTTTCCTTCCCGCCTTCCTTTTTTTTTCCCTTCCTTCCTTCCATCCTTCTTTCCCTTTGCCCATCCATCCATTAATCCATCATCCTTCTTTTCCTCCTTCCCTCCATTCTTCCATCCATCTGTCCTTTTATCTGTCCTTCCAACCACCCATCCTTCCATCTCTCCTCCCTCCCTCCTTCATTCCTCCTCTCCTTCACCCATTCTCCCATCTATCAATCTTTCATTCTTTTCTTCCTTCCATCCATTCATCCCTCCATCCATCCTTTCTTCCATTTCCCTCCCTCCATCCCTCATTCATTCTATCCTTCATCCATTCTTCTACCCTTCCTCCCTTCTTTCTTCTGTCCCTCCCTCCCTTCCTTCCTCCCTTCTTTCCTTCCTCCCTTCCTTTGACCCATCCATCCATCCATCCTTCCATCCTCTGCCTGTTCACTTTTTGTCTTTTCCTCCTTCTGTCCATTCATCCATCTCTCCAACTTTTCTTGTGTTTATTCTTGCTTTCTCTTTTACCCTCCATTTGTTCATATTTCCTCTGTCGTTCATCAGGTGTCCCATCTGTCTGTCCTTCTTTCTGCCCATCCGTCTCTCTGTCTTGTTTGCTTAGTCTTTCACTTGCTCACCGAGCCTTACTCTCTTGGGCTCGCTCACCCCTATGTTCACCCAGCTCCTCCTTCCCTTGCTCTCATGCATGGCGCACCTGTGAATGCTTGTCCTGGGGTGACCACTGCTGGAGCCCAGGCAGACTTGGGGAGCTTCTCCCACTGTGTGGGGAGCTCCACCCCTTCCTGATAACTTCCCTTTCCACAGCTCCTGAGGCAACCACCACAGTCCTGCCTAGTTCATCATCACCTGTGCAACCAGAAACCACCACAGGTACCTGGGGGACCCCTTTTTCTTCCCAAGGGAAACTCTCCAGCCCCCCACCTCTACCAGCCAGTGGAAACACAGGGGCTAAGAAGCCAGAGTGTAAAATTCTGGTTTAGGAGAGGCATGCCAATCATGAAGATTATACTGACAATTCAATCTAATGCATACCTTCATGGGCCCACAGTATTGTGAGATCAACAGACCATTATAACACAACATGAGATGTTTTGGGGGAGGTATCTAGCATAATTTGGAAGGGAAGGGCTTTCTGGAGAAATTTTCACCCTGTGTCTTTAAGAATGAGTAGGAGTCATCTGGGCAAATAGGGGGTGAAGAGTTTTCCTGGTGTAGGGGATTCAACGAGCAAAGCCTCAGTGGCCAAAAACAGCATAGTATATGCACAGAACTGAGAGGGATTTCGTTTGCATGAAGCATAAAGCTTAACCTGGAGTAGATGGAGAAGTGAAGCTGAAACATTGGCAAAAATGATTGGGAGGGGCTTTGAGTGCTGGGTCAAGAAGCTTGAACTTAACACTGAAGGCCAAAGGAAGCCATGGGCAGTGGTGACTCTACTGAGGTTTTCACTTAAGAAAATCTTCTAGGGTCTAGTCAGTGAAGCGTCTGACTCTTGATTTCAGCTCAGGTCATGAACTCACAGTTCATGGGATCGAGCCCTGCATCTGTGCTGTCAGCACAGAGCCTGCTTAGGATTCTCTCTCCTTCTCTCTCTGTCCCTCCCCCATGCACTTGCTCACACACTCTCTCTCTTTCTCTCTCTCAAAATAAATAAACAACCAACAGGTACCCCAGTCAGTTAAGCATCCGACTTTGGCTCTGGTCATGATCTTGTGATTCATGAGTTCAAGCCCCACATTAGCTCTATGCTGATAGCTCAGGGCCTGGAGCCTGCTTCAGATTCTGTGTCTCCCTCTCTCTCTGCCTCTCCCCTGCTCATGCTCTGTTTGTCTCTCTAAAAAATAAATAAACATTAAAAGTAAATTAAAACCTAAAAATTAAAAAAAATCTGCTAGAGTTGAGTGTAGAGAACATTCTTTAGATGGGGCATCCCATAAGTCTGCTGGGGTGTTGGTCCAGGGGAGGGAGGACGAGACTTGAACTGGAACAGCATGGAGAGCTAGGGTGTGTGTGAGGACCATTCTGCAAATGGGAAAAGTGTTCCTTGAAGGGGAGGGAGGAGGGCTAAGCACCATGCTGGCTTTGACTTGGGTGACCACATGGCGAGTGTGGTGCCCCTGGGAGAGAAGATGACAGAGTCCTCTGATTTGGCCTCAGGCTAGCAGTCAGCAGTGACCGTCTCTCCCCCTCTCTTCCTGTAGCTGTGGGATACAGCCTGAAGACCTTCACCCTCAACTTCACCATCTCCAACCTCCGGTATTCAACAGACATGACCAACAGCTCAGCCATGTTCAACTCCACCAACAGGACCCTGCAGCGCCTGGTGAGACCCTGCTCCTAGCAGCTCCTAGTGGGATAAATCCCACCCTTGTTCCTCCTGCTCATCCTCCTCCTCCTTCCTCCCCAGCTTGGATCCTTGTTCCAGAAGAGCAGCCTGGGCCCCTTCTATTCGGGCTGCAGACTAATCTCCCTCCGGTAGGACTTCCTCCTGAGCATTTGCCGGAAGTGACCATCTTGGTGACTTTCAGTCTTCCCACTGACCTCCCATTTGCCCCTCCCTCCCTCCTTGTGGCCCCCATACTGAGGTTTCAGAACCTCTATTTAGAGTTCCCACACCTCTGTCTCCCCAGGCCTGAGAAGGATGGGGTCGCCACTCATGTTGACACCATCTGCACCTACCGCCACGACCCCAGGGGCCACGGGCTGGACAGAGAGCAGCTTTACTGGGAGCTAAGCCAGCTGACCCATGGTGTCACTCAGATGGGCATCTATACGCTGGTCAGGGACAGCTTCTTCATCGATGGTGAGTGATTTACAGCGATGATTATTTGTCTCCGCTCTATTTTACGTCCTCTTTAACAAGTCAGCCCAAGCTCTGATTGGAGGAGACCCTCCCCAGGCTCTCCACGGAGAGAGCTCTTAGACTGTCTTCAAGTAAATGGCATGAAATTCTTTGACCAAGTCAATATAAATAGTTTTAATTTGAACTCCAGATCTCTGACTCATGGATCTCTTAGGACAGGAGTTCTATGTGAGGTTCCTCTGTGCCAGTGGTTCTCATCTGGGGGCGATTCCGCCCCTCAGGAGACACGTGGCAACATCTGGAGATGGTGTGACCGCCACAGCGGGGTGAGGGGGCGGGGGGTGCTACTGGCATCTGGGGGCTCAAGGCCAGGGGCGTTGCTAATGTCCTCTAATGAACAGGGGTCCCCACTGCCGGGATTTACATAGCTCCAAATATCAGTAGTTCTGAGGATGAGAAGCCCTGCTCTACATGGTCCTGTGGTTCCCAGACGGGCAGCAGGCCAACTTACCACACGTTGTCACAATTATGTAATTATCCAGCTCTACGAAATTAAGGTCTTGTAATCTGGCGCTACGTGCTCAGTTCTTTGCGTCAGTACCCGTCATCCCCGATGCGTGAGTAAATGAGTGAACAAAGGGGAGATGAGGATCTGCGCCCCCATAATGGGGGACACCCTGCGGTTCACACTCACTCATTCAACAGCCGCACATACAATACCATTCTGTCCCAAGCCATGTGCTGGATACGGAGATGGAACACAGAGTTTCTCTCCCTGAAAAACTAATAATCAAGAGAATGAGTATTACTTAGGGACACACAGAAAACGCAGAGACACTGCTGCTATTAACAGGGAAGCACACAGGACGGGGAAGTCAAGGAGGCCTTTCTGGAAGAGGATATTATGTACCCAGCACTGTAGTAGGTACTGGGACATGGCAGGAACAAGATGGATGGGTCCTACTCTCCTGGAGTTCCATCTCATTGAGGTCCTGAAACGTGCATAGGAGATTTCCAGAAAAACAAGAGGATTGAAAATATTCCAGGAAACTGAGGGCTGATGGGAGAGGGGGAGCAAGGAATGGGGGTGATGGGCATGGGGGAGGGCACATGCTGGGAAGAGCACTGGGTGTTATATGGAAACCAACCTGACAAATAACTGTAAAAGAAAAGAAAAGAAAACAAAACAACAACAATGAAAAAGAAGTTAGCTAACACAAAACAAAACAAACCACAGTGTCTGCAAAGCAAGCAGAAAGATAATAAATATAAGGGCAGAAAAAATGAAATAGAAAACAAATAAATAAAAATTTTAAATCAACAGTTGTTTCAGAGAAAAGGTCAGTGTCAATTGCTAAAGCCATAGTCAAACAAAAGAGGAAGAATATAGTTATGTCTGACAGATGTTTGCTTTATGATATATTATTCAACTAAATATTTTATGCATTTTCTGCATTTTTTTTACAATAAAATACTTTAAAAATAAAAGAAAACAGAAAATATCCCAGGAAGCGGGCACTGCATAGGCACAAGCAGAAACGCTGCGTTCAGGAGAATCCCTGTAAAATTCCAGTTTTCCCCCTCTTCGGGGTGACTTTCCACTGGAAGCCCCACCACGTGGGCATGAATGTGGCTGATGGTGACAGCAGTCATCAAGCCCCTCTCTCTGTTAAAGGTTAAGAGTCTCCACCTCTCTTCTCTTCCTCTCGTTGGCTGCAGGCTATGCGCCCCAGAATTTATCTGTCCAGAATGAGTATCAGCTAGATTTCCGCATCATCAACTGGAACCTCAGCAACTCAGACCCCGCATCCTGGGAGTACGCAGCCCTGCTGGGGGACATCCGGGACAAGGTGGTCTCTCTCGCCTTCCCATCTCTCCTTACCCTGGGCGCTCCCCTCCCCTCCCCGCCACCATGTCTCTGTCTGACTCACATCCATTAAGTGTTCCAACTCTTCACTTTACCTAATGTGTTCTGGGTTCTCTCACTTTCCAAAGTGGTCTCTGACTGCCTTCCCCATTTCCCAGATGAGCACACCAAGGCTCAGAAAGGGTGTGTCTAAGATCACATAGTGAGTTAAGGGGCAGAGCCAGGATTGGAACTCAGGTCTTCTCTGTCCCAAGGCCTGTGTTCCTTCCCTGACTCCAGAAGCTCCCTCCAGCCCAGGAGATCTCCATCTTACCCTTTATTGCAGGTCACCAGACTCTACAGAGGCAGCCAGCTCCAGGACATATTCCGCTCCTGCCTGGTCACCAACTTGACGTAAGCTGGGGAGATTGAAAGCATTGGCCGAGCTGGCAGCTTGTGGCCCTGGGCTGCCATCCTGACACAGTCCTTGAACTGGAAGTCACTGACACTGTGCCCAGACACTTCCACGTCCCTGTCAGTTAATCCTACCATCTCCTTTCATAGGTCTTCAGTTGGGGGAGGGGGGTGGGAGGCGGGGAAAGGATTAACTTCCCAGGGCCACCAACTCCATTATCCACCACCTTCTCCTTTCTGGATACTTTCAACTAGTATCAGCCCAATAATAACATTTCCTATGGCCACACCCCTGCTGAGCACTTTCATGCACGGTCAGCTCATGCCCCTATGAGACGGATACTATCTGTGATCATCTCCGTTGTTCAGATGGGAAGCCGAGGCTCAGAGAAGCAAAGTGAACAGCCCAAGAATTGCCCACGGTGGATTTTAACCCAAGTCTGTGAGGGATGGGTGGAGGAGCTGAGCCATCTACAGTGGGGAACAGGACGATCACGCGACACAGTGCTCACATTGGGTGTTCCCAAACTTCAGCTCCTTTGGCCTTAATATGGGGATAATTATAATAACACCTTCCACCAGAGTGATGGTGAGGGGATGTGTATTCACTTCCTAGGGGCGCTCAATAGATGTTCATTAATTTTATAGTTATTTGTTCTATTCCCAACTCCTGGAAACTTTGTATTTTTGGTCAGGGTCTCCACTCTAGCCTGAGGGAAGAGGAAGCCAGATTATCCCTTACTTCCTGCCCGTAGGTCTTTGACTTTGTAAGACAGGAACTCAGGAGACACTGCTGGTGTTGGGTGCTGGCTGAGTTCCATGGTCTCTGTCCCTAGGTTGGACTCCATGTTGGTCACCATCAAGGCTCTGTTCTCTTCCAATGTGGACCCCAGTGTGGTCAAGCAAGTCTTCCTAGACAAGACGCTGAATGCCTCATCCCACTGGCTAGGTGCCACCTATCAGCTGGCAGATTTGCATGTGACAGGTGTGAGATTGGGGGTTGGTTTCGTGGCTTGAGGAGATGGGGCTATGAGGAAGGATGGGGCTTCTCAGGAGCAGTGGAATGGATGGAGGCTCTGGAGGGAAAAGGGGGTCTTTCTGGAGGCCCATGTTGATGGACCGTGGCAATGGGTCATCCCAACAGGAGGTAGGAAGAAAACATGTACCAATTGCACCCAAGGGAATGGTTATTTTTACATGTAAGTATTTCTAACCCAAAGTGTGGAGTATCCTGAGTTGCCTTCTTAGGCTCTCCATTTATGAGTCATGCATTGATTGATTGAAGAACTCATTCATTCATTCATTTATTCATTCATTCAACCAATGTGTCAGGAAAGTAAATCGGTGCGCTGTGTCAACCACTGTGATCAGGTAATTTCAAGAGCCTGTGGGAACTCCAAGGAGGGATCTTTGGCCCATCTCGGGAAGTTTTCTGGAGGAGGTGACAAAAGGACTGAGATGTGATGGCAAACATGGCCTAGCCAATGGGAAGAGTGGGGAGTTGAGCTACATGTGTTTATAACCTAGAAGATAAGATATTTGGGGAGGCTGTAAGGAGTTTGGTGTCGCTGGGGCAAACACTTCGGCATGAGAGAAGCGACAGGTAAGGCTCTGGACGAAGGTGGGGACTTTCCTGGGCACCAGAATGGTTTGCAGAGCAATACAACACGGAGTTCTGCTCTAGAAAGCTCATCTTCTGGGTTCTGTGTAGAGAGTGGACTGGGAGGGGGAGAAGACCAGAGGAACCTAGGTCAGCAATGGTGTATGACAGATGTCCCCTGAGGTGATCAGCACCTACACCTGCCATCTATGCCCCAGACAGTCCAGTCTCGTCTTCCCCACTTACCAGCGGGCTCTCATAATACTTGAGGGAGAGTTGGATGGATAGAGAGATCAGTGGATTCACAGTGGCCAGGTAGAGAGAGATCTTAGGTGTCCCACCTTTGAAAGTCCAGCTCAGGTCACACTGCCAGGAGTAAGTAGACCAGCTGGAACAGCTTCTTTGCCAAAGTCTTCCCCTGATGGGGACTTTTATGCCTTCTTTTTATCATAGAAGTGGAGTCGTCAGCTCACCTACCAACAGACAAACCCACAAGCAGTCCCGGCTCTCAGCACTTCCAGCTCAATTTCACAGTCACCAACCTACTCTACTCCCAGGACTTAGCCCAGCCCGGCACCACCACGCACCAGTGGAACAAGAGAAGCATTGAGAATGCGGTGAGGCTGGGGTGTGTTCCCGTGTAGACGCGGACCTGTGGACGCGCGCCTAGCCGGAGGGGGCCTTTTCGTAACAGTTCATGCAGACAGCTGCTTTTGCCCATTTCCAAATTAAGAAACAAGCACAGAGAGGTTGAGTAGCTGGTCCAGGGTCATACAGTAAAGTCACACCCTGGGATGGGACGTCCTTTGGTGTGCATATCCGGGCTAGTATTTGTTGAGATAAGAAACAATCGATGGGGAAGTATTCTCAGTGGCTAAAAATTCTCAGATGCCGCTGGGTCTGGAATTCTGATCAAGGGAACATCGCCCTGTTTTTCAGCTCAACCAGCTCTTCCAAAACAGCAGCATCAAGAGTTATTTCTCTGACTGTCAAGTTTTAGCCTTCAGGTGAGTTCCAACTCAGGACCTAATCACTCCGGAGCCTCCCACGGTCCTTTAAGTAAAAGTGTCCCCGTCTCATGGTCTCGGTTTCTAGCTCTTATGGAAGCTAGCCCTGGGAGTATAAAGCTGTTACCTAAAAACCAGCTTGTTCTACTGGCTTAGAAACTCAAGAGTGCCAGTGTAGACCTCAGTAGACATGAAGGTGCCTCGTGCTGGGAGCCGTGGAATATGTAGCATCTATGCCTTAAGAAATCAGCTGTTGGGAGTCAGGATCCATAGAAGATGAGGGTGGCTAGAACCAGAGGACTTGGAATCCAGCGGTCTAACTGTGTTACTCAGTAGTATAGCCACTAATCACATGAGGCCATCGAAAATTATACATCGATTAAGATATGGTTCACCTATAAAACGCACCCTTGTGAAGTGTACAATTTAGTGGTATATTTATAAACTGGTACAGCCATCCCACTATCTAATGGTGGAACATTAAAAAAAAAATCCTGTCCCCATTAGCAGTTGCTGCCTACTTTTCCCTGAGCCCTATCCCCTAGCAAACAATAATCTACCCTCTGTCTCCCTGGATTTGCCTATTCTGAACATTCCATTGAAATGGTCAGTACATTATGTGGTCTTTTGTGACTGACTCCTTTCACTGAGCGCCGTGTTTTCAAGGTTCATCCATGTTAGAGCACGTATAGGTACCCCATTCCTTCTTTTGTGACGGAATCTTCTGTTGTATGGCTACACCACCTTTCATTTATCCATCCATTCATTGATGGACACTGGGTTGTCTCCCCTTTTGCCTATTATGAATAGTGACCTCTGGACCCTGTCTATTATGAATAATGAAAAACTCGTGTTAAGTCTTGATATCAATTTGACTTTTCAGTTGTCTTGGGCATATACACAGAACTGGCATTGTAGGGTCACGTGGTGATTCCATGCTCACTTCTGAGGAGCTAGTGAACTGTTGACCACACAGGCTCTACCATTTACCATTCCCACCAGCAACAGATGAGGCTTCCAAATTGTCCGTGTGTTTGTGTATTTTAAATTTTCTCTCAACGTGTTTTGTAGTTTTCAGTGTACAAATCTCAAAATGCTTTTGTTAAATTTATTCCTACTTTTTTTGTATTTTGTTCTTTGATGCTATTATAAATGGAATTGTTTTATTGATTTCATTTTAAGAATGTTTAAAAAAATTTTTTTAATGTTTTATTTATTTTTGAAAGAGAGAAATAGCATGAGCAGGGGAGGGTCAGAGAGAGAGGGAGACAGAATCTGAAGACAGGTTCCAGGCTCCGAGCTAGCTGTCAGCACACAGCCTGATGCAGAGCTCGAACCCACAAACTCTGAGATCATGACCTAAGCCGAAGCAGACGCTTAACCGACTGAGCCCCCCAGGCGCCCCCATTTTAAGAATGTTAATTGCTAGTGTGTATAAATACTATTGATTTTTGTATATTGGTCTTATATCCTACATCCGTGCTGAACTAATAGTTTTTAGCTGTGTGTGTGTCTGTGTCCGTGTGTGTGTATTAGGATTTTCTATTTAACAACATGTCATCTGCAAATGGAGATAATTCTGCATCTTTCAGTCTGATCTGAATGCTTATTATTTCTTTGTCTTGCCTAATTATTTTATTAGAGTTACATCTATTAAAATGTAAATAGGACACGAAATGAGGGAAGACAGCACTGTCTTGTCCCTGATCTTAGGAGAAAAGTTTTAGTCTTTCACCATTGAGTATGAATTTATCTGAAGGTTTTTCACAGATGTTATTTTTCAGGCTGAGCAACTTTCTATTCCTA
Source organism: Mungos mungo (assembly GCA_004023785.1). NCBI lineage: Eukaryota > Metazoa > Chordata > Mammalia > Carnivora > Herpestidae > Mungos > Mungos mungo. The sequence goes on along the minus strand of PISW01006436.1, from coordinate 41,160 downwards.
GTTTGTTGATTTTTTTTTTTAATCATAAAGGATGTTGTATTTTCTCATATTCTGCTTTTGGATGTGTCTGAGATTGTGTGGTATTTGTCCTTTATTTTTTTTTTAGTTTTTTTTTTCATATCGTTTATTGTCAAGTTGGTTTCCATAAATTGTCCTTTATTAATATGCCCTATTCCACTGACAATTTTTTAAGATATTAACCTAGCCTTTTAGCTAGAGGTGAGAGATTAAGGCAGAGTCCAATATTTCCTAGGTATTCACACAGCCCCACACACGTGTGACTTTCTAGATCCCCACAAACACATTGGAGCTTTTCAAAACCCCACAGGGACATCTCATTCCCTACTTTTAATGCAAAAGTTTTCGGCTCACCTCTTGTCTGCCCAATGCTATTACTTTGCTGTTACTTCCTCCGGCAGCTGCAGAATTAAACAATTATCACTGATTGTTTGGGGATCAAGTACCCTGGGGATGCTTTCCTCACTGAAAAAACTCTGAGTTAAATAAAGTTAAGTCCTGAAAATGGGGCTTTTTAAAAGGAATCTCCAGACAGGTCAAATATTGAAAATTCAAAGGGCATGGGTCTTTTTTGGGAATTCCAAACAGATTATAGCTGCTAGGCTGCAGGTTTCCACAGCTACTGTGGCTTTCAAACTGCTGGTTTTCTTTTTTATTTTTATTTTTTTGTGCTTTTTCTTTATTTTTAAGAGACAGAGAGAGACAGTGCAAGCAGGGGGGGAGGGTCAGAGAGAGAGGGAGACACAGAATCTGAAGACAGGCTCCAGGCTCTGAGCTGTCAGCACAGAGCCCGACGGAGGGCTCAAACCCAAGAACCGTGAGATCATGACCTGAGCCGAAGCCGGACGCTTAACCGACTATGCCACCCAGGCTCCCCTCAAATTGCTGATTTTCAAAGTTTCTGGGGATATTGTGAGAGCAGCCTGGGAATAATGCAGGATCCAAAGCCACAAAGCTAGCTCCTTTTACCAAGATTCAGCCATTTTTTTCCCTCAACGAAATGATCTTCAGATTATTGCAAACCTTTGGTTACTTTCTAGACTTCCAAAAAAGTTGATTTTGACCATTCTTGCCAGTGTTCTCAACGATTTTATGCATTTTTGGAAGTCCTTTATCCCAACATTTCAAATGTGTTCTCCCCGTGGCTATTTATTTATAAACAAATTAAATTGCATTAAATGGGATAGTCAGTTCCTCACCGATGGTAGCACATTTTAAGCGTTCAACAACAGCATGGGAATAATAATGACTGTATTCTGATATTGTAGGCACAAATGTTTGTATCATTGCAGGAAGTCCCTTTGGGCACAGCTCCCTTCTAGAAGCAGGGTAGAACTCAAGATGCCCTTGTTCACCCCTTTGCCCTTCCAGGTCTGTCCCCGACAGCAGCCACACTGGGGTGGACTCCCTGTGTGACTTTTCGCCACTGGCTCGGAGACTGGACAGAATTGCCATCTATGAGGAGTTCTTGAGGCTGACCCGAAACGGTACCCAGCTGCAGAATTTTACCCTGGACAGAAACAGTGTCCTCGTGGATGGTAAGGCTTCCTGGTCACTGGGGCAGGAATGGTTCCAACTTCCACACAGGGGGCCTTTCCTGAGAATCTGGAGACCTGGGGGTGAATCAGCGTTAACCTTTTCTTAGGCTGGCGGGGGGGGGGTCGTAGTCTCCCAGACTTTATCCACCATTGAAGGAGAGAAAAGGACACCCAGTGGGCTATTGGAGACCCTCACCCTCTCAGAGAGAGCTCTGTGACTTCAGCCTGGTCACTTCCCTTCTCTGGATTTTGTTTCTCATCTCTGTACTGAAAGTCACTTGGCCGGACGGTCAGCTGTGTGTGAGCCAGGCTTGACGGGCATAGGGGACGGACCTCTTTTCTTCCTGACAGGCTGTATAAAAACAGGCAGTGGACCGGACGTGGCCCACAGGCTGTCATTTGCCAAGTTCCGCTCTAGCTCAGCACCATGCAGGAGGACTTTCTGCAATGATGGAATGTTCTGTATGTGTGCTGTCCAGGACAGGGGACATATGTGACTACTGAGGACTTGAAGTCTGGCTAACGTGACTGGCTTTTACAGTTACTGACTTTTAATGTTACCAAAGTGCCAGATTTTTAATTTTAGTTCATTAAAATACTTTTTTATTTTAGTTAATTAATACACCTTGCAGTATTGGTTTCAGAAGTAGAATTCAGGGGTTCATCACTTACATACAACACCCGGTGCTCATTACAGAAAGTGCCCTTCTTAATACCCATCACCCATCTAGCCCATCCCCCACCCGCTTCCTTCCCACAACCCTCAGTCTGTTCTCTATTGTTAAGAGTCTCTTGTGGTTTATTGGAAAAAAGAAAAAAGAAAAATTAAAATTATTTTTAATTTAAGAAGCCACCTGTAACTGCTCCGTATTGGATAGTATGTCTATAAGAAGTTAGCTGGGGAGAGGGTGTATAGGAGGGGGTCCTGAAACCCTCCCCCATGCCTGGTGGGTCACTATGTGTCCCTACCCCCATGGGGTTTATGTTGCAGTTGGCAATAACAACAATAGGCAATTGAAAAATATAAATTACTTGATATGAAATAATCCATACTTGGGAGTGGTAATCAGAGAGGACTTCCTGGAGGAAATTACACTGCAGGTGGATCCTGGAAAGTAAGTATAAAGCAGCTTGGAAAAGGAGAAGGGGGTGGATGTGTTTCTAGACAGAGAAGAGAGTGTTTGAGTGGGAATTTACAGACTTAGAGCGATCCCTTGGGCTTTGTCGACTCTGATGACCCATTCTCCCCCAAAACATCATAAGACCGCCCAGCCCAATTTCAGTCCTCCTTGTCCACTGGTGTGAGTTTGATTTAATTAACTGCGCTCCTGTAGTGTGATAATAGCCTTGGGTTATGTAGCATTTTTAGAGAAAAATGGGTGAACATCATAATTTCTACTTCAACATGTCAGTGAAAATATGAAGCAAGGGTGGTGAGTGCTAATAATTTATACATTGGATCAAGTATTGTTTTAATTGGTTGAAACACACATTGTTAAACTTAGAGCATGTGTGTTTATATTATTATATATTATTATATTTTCCTGTGCATTTGAAAAGTTTTATCTAAAAAGCATAAAACAACAGGGCACCTGGGTGGGTCAGTCGGTTAAACGTCTGACTTGGGATCAGGTCATGATCTCACAGTTCGTGGGTTTGAGCCCCACATCGGAGTCTGGAGCCTATTCTGGATTCTGTGTGTGTGTGTGTGTGTGTGTGTGTGTGTGTGTGTGTGTGTGTGTGTGTGTCTGCCCCTCCCCTGCTCACACACACTCTCTCTCTCTCTCTCTCTCTCAAAAATAAACATTAAAAAAATGTTTTAAAGCATAAAACAAGCTCATGTGCTCTCTCCATATCATTCACTTTCAGGATATTCTCCGAGCAGAAATGATGTCTTGACTGAGAATTCGGGTAAGCCTCAAAGAAGCCCCAACCCAGATTGGGGAGGGAATGTCTTGATGCTGCACCTGGTCAAAGAGACCCATGTACCCAGAGTCTTAGGTGATGATGAACGCTAGCCAAGGCATGTCAGAGACTGTTAGGCACAATGAAAGGACAGCAGGAGCCCTGGAAATGACAGGAGGAGACTAACACCAGCACTTCTCTCCCCAGACCTCCCCTTCTGGGCCATCATCCTCATTTGCTTGGCAGGACTCCTGGTCCTCATCACATGCCTGGTCTGCTGCTTCCTGGTGAGTCAGGGAGGGGCACTTGTCTTTTCATTACTGGGTTGTAAGAGTTCTTCATATTTGATAATTACATGTCATTTGCTGGGAATATGTATTGTGGATTTTTCTCCCAGTCTGTGCAGCTTGCTTCTTCCTTTTTGCTTTTAAGGTTTTTTATTATTATTTATTATTGAGAGAGTTAGAGAGACAGAGCATGAGTGGCAGAGGGGCAGAGAGAGAGCGAGACACAGAATCTGAAGCAGGCTCTAGGCTCTGAGCTGTCAGCACAGAGCTTGATGTGGGGCTCGAACTGGTGAACCACAAGACATGACCTGAGCCAAAGTTTGACACCTGACCAACTGAGCCACCCAGGTGCCCCAACTTTTTCCTTTTTTAAAACAACATTAGTCATTAGGGAAATGTAAGTGAAAGTCATAATGAGATATTGTGACACACAAGGGTGGCTAAAATTAAAAAGACTTACTATAATAAGTGTTGGTGAGGATGAGGAACAACTGAAACTCTCAAATAGTGCTGGTGAGAAATAGCTTGGACACGTCTTTACAGGTCACATATACCTACCCACTCCTAGGAATTCATAAAATAAAATATCCCTTAGATAAATACCCAGTGGTGCAATTGCTGGGTTTTACGGTAGTTCTGTTTTTTTTTTTTTTTTGAGGAACCTCCATACTGTTTTTGAGAGTGGCTGCACCAGTTTGCATTCCCACCAGCACTGCAAAAGTGTTTCCCTTTCTCCGCATCCTCGCCAACATCTGTTATTTCCTGAGTTGTTATTTTTAGCCACTCTGATAGGTGTGAGATGGTATCTCATTGTGGTTTTGATTTGTGTTTCCCTCATGATGAGTGATGTTGAGCATTGTATCATGTGTCTGTTAGCCATATGGATGTCTTCTTTCAAAAAGTGTCTGTTCATGTGTTTTGCCCATTTCTTCACTGGATTATTTTTGGGGGGGTATTCAGTTTGATAAGTGCTTTATAGATTTTTGGATACTAACTTGCAATGACATATTGGATAAAGGATATCTTCCTCCATTCTGTCAGTTGCCTTTTAGTTTTTTTGATTATTCCCTTCTCTGTGCAGAAAATAAAATAAAATAATAAAATAAAATAAAACAAAATAAGATCTATACAAAGTCATGTACACAAATGTTCATAATAACTTTAATTTTACTAGCCCAAACCTGAAAACAACCCAGAAGTCTATCAGCAGGTGAATGGACAAACTGTGGTCTGTCCTCATGGTGAAATACTGCTCAGCAAGAAAAGGGAATGCATTATAAATACATGCACTGCCATGCCTAAATCTCACAATAATGTGGAGGGAAAGAAGCCAGATAACAGTGAGTCCATGGTATATGGGCAAGTTGTTGAAGGTAAACTGATCTATAGGGATAGCAGTCAGATCAGTGGTTGCCTGGCAACAAGAATGCGCTGGCAGATGGCAGGGAAGGAGGGATTACAGAGGAGCAGGAGGACACTTTTGGGGATGACGAGCACTCCTTGTCTGGATTGTGGTGATGGTTCAAGTTATAATCAAAACTTACCAAATCATTTGCTCTACATGTATGTGGTAAGCTCGAGGGTGTGTGTGTGTGTGTGTGTGTGTGTGTGTGTGTGTGTGTGTGGAGGGAGGGGGGAGGGAGGGAGATGGAGAGAAGGAGGGAGAGGGTATGAATGGGATACCAGAGAAAATGGCAGAAAGACAAAGGGAAGAGAGATGAGAAAGAGATAAAAGAAAGACAAGAGAAAGGAAGAGAAGGCGTGAGTGAGAGAGAGGAGGCAAGCTTCTGCGGCTCTGGCCCCTCCCTCCCCGGAGTCCCCTGCAGCTGACCAGGCCACCCTCACGCCCTCTCCTCGCCCCCGCAGGTCACCGTCCGCCGGCGGAAGAAGGAGGGAGACTACGAGGTGCAGCAGCACCGCCTGGGCTACTACCTGCCACACCTGGACCTGAAGTGGCAGTGACAGCTTCGCCTGAGGCTCCAGAGGAGCCTGGCTGGAGTGGAAATAAACCACATGGGTCGGACGCAGCCTCGGAGCCCTTCTTGGCTTGGCCCCTGCCTGGTTCCCAGGGACCAAGATGAAAGGTTTCCCCTTCCACTAAGTCCTTGAGGGGCAACTGCAATTCTGTCCTCTGGTCCAGGGGCACCGGAACTGGCAAAAGAGGCACAGACACTGTCATTGTGTCAAATCGACATCAGTGTGAGGTTTCTCTTCCCAGCAACCTGGGAGCGTGGGGACTGGGAGCACGCCTCCCGTGCCTCTGCGCCGGCCATCACGAGGGCTCTGTTCCTCCACCTTGCTCCACCCCGGAAGTTCCCCTTATACCGCCCCGTTCCCTTCCCGGAAGCTCGGGTGCACCAGGACTTCCAGACCCGTCTGCCTCCCGGACTCCTCTCCCCTCGGGGGACCCTCAAGATGGGAAATGGTCCAAGAAGGAAATGAGCAAGTCAGAAAGGACTCCACAGTCAACGTTGGGAGTGGGATTCCTAGGTATCCAGAAAGCCTCGGTCCCAGAGTAATATCAAGACTGGAGAGAGACACAGGGTCTGCTTTGGATTTAAAGACAAATAAAGCTCATGGGGAAAAACAAAATCTAAAGACAAAGCCAAAAAGTCTTTCTTCATCTTTCTCTGCACCGAATCCAACTAGATCGAGCAGGGGCTCCCCAGGAAGCAGCCCAGAGTAAGCCAGGCTCGGGGCAAGCTTTGCTATCCTGCCTTGGGTTTGCGGGAGCAGTTGGCCCGATCTCTAGGCATTCTGAAGACGACCACAGCTGAAGACACCCAAGGGCTGAAAAGTCACAGCAATACCACCCATTCATACTTAACTTGGTGTGAGCTTCGCGTCCTCGGTCCCAAGCGGTCACCCTCTGAGAAGGGCTTTTCTGGAGATCGTGATATTACTGACTGCTTAATATCTACTAGGCCGGTGAGTGGTGAGCTCTGTACGCGTCATCTCACTTACACTCACCATCCGAGAGCTGCACTCCCATTTTATAGCTAGTGATGTGGAGGCTCAGACATACTAAATAACAAAGAAGGGAAAAGTTACTAAGAACCTAAATTAAACACTTCACCACACTGTCAAAGAAAAAGATAGAAGCACTTTCTGAAATATGGACAGACTCAACATTGACCTGCCAGAGGCCTTCAGTGAAAGAACCAGTAAAGAATGTTCAGCAGGAAGCAGAAATGTGAACCCTGAAAAATGTAACAAGAGTTAGGAGGAAAAGGGGGAAATAAGTGTATCTAAATCTGTTAGTTTTAAAACAAGATGTTAGGGTGCTGAGTGGGTCAGTTGGTTAGGCCTCCGACTCTTGAGTTTGGCTCAGGTCCGTGATCTTACGGTTTGGGAGATCGAGCCCCATGTGGGGGGTTCTGTGCTAACAGCACAGAGACTGTTTGGGATTCTCTCCCTCCTCTCTCTCTTCCTCTCCCCTGTTGTCTCTCTCTCTCTCTCAAAATAAAGAAATAAACTTAAAAAAATAAGTAAATAAAACAAGATGTTAAAACACGTTCTATAATTCCAGATGAGTACCACATGGAAGAATAGAAAAGATTCAATTTTTTAAAATATTTTTTAATGTTTACTTATTTTTGGGAGAGAGAGAGAGACATCGCTTCTCGGCCTTTTGGCTAAGATCAAGTGGGAGAGAGAGAGAGACAGACAGACCACGAGCAGGGGAGGGGCAGAGAGAGGGGGAGACACAGAATCCAAAGCAGGCTCCAGGCTCTGAGCCATCAGCACAGAACCCTACATAGGTCTCAAACTCACAAGCAGCAAGATCATGACCTGAGTTGAAGTTAGATGCTCAACCGAATGAGCCACCCAGCCGCCCCAAGATTCAGTTTTAAAATTCCTCATTTCCAGGGAAGATAGAAATACTATGATGATTCTGTTATTCTCTATCAATTCATCCTCAGAAATTGATGAATCCACGAGACTAAGTAACGATGAAAAGGATTTGGATGTTGCCCCACGTTGGTCAGGCAAAGAGACAACTAAATCCCAACAAGCAGTGGCTTGTTGATAGAGTCATGATGCTGGAAACAGTCTCTCTTGACTGTTTTCATGGATCACATTGTCACATCGATGTTCATGGGTCAAGTTTTCAACAGGCACAGATATTTAAAAACTAAGGAGAAGTCTGGTATTTCTTTCTGTCGAACTCTGAGTTAACATGCTGCAGAGAACAGAATAGAGACCTACAAACATATCTTCTTTGAGGACATAGACAGCTTTAATGAAATATTATGTTGCAATATTACACAAAATTGACTAGGCAGGTTTTACTCTGTGAGGCCAGAAGACTAAATAATCCCATGACTTTGATAACTCTCTGTTGACTCTAAACTACAAATAAATGACATACAAAGTCAAGGAAGGTGAGAGGACCACATGGAAAGGAAAGATCTCCTTTCTCTCCTCCCCTGAACCCCAACCTCGCAGCTTAAAAAGATCACTGTCTCCTTTGTCTATGTCACACAGTACAATCTAATACAAGCAAAGTAGTGGAACAAACTAAAGTTTCAAGGGCTCAGAGCACAAATACACCATGGACATTGCAAAGAGACACTAATTAGGTGCTGTGCTCCATTTCATCTGCACCAGGCTCTCTTTTTTTCCCGTGGTGGTTTTCGAGATGTCCTTCTTGGCCCCTCAGTTTTTCTGCCTCGCTAGCGAGTCTGTGCACAGCCAGCGCCTTAGCCAGCCTTTCCCTTGCTGCCTTCACTTTCTTCTCCTGTTTCCCGATATCTTCCTCGCTCACCAGAAATTGTTGACACAGGAGCCGCGGGATACCCAGACCAGCTTCTGGAGTCGTCTTTGCCGAATCTGAAGACCCAGCGGGGGTGGGCATGGGGCTGGGGTTCAGACCGCCTGCAGGAACACCCGAAAGGCAGCTGGGTGCGAGTTTTTGCAAGGCTTCGGCAAGGTCCAGCGTGCTTAACGGCTCCCCTACACTGCTGCAGGCCTGGAGACCTTGCAGTCTCTTGTGCCAGCACACCTGTTGGGGCTTGTCCAAGGTGTCCTCCCAGTGATGGCATCGGACCTCGTTGCCAGGATGGGCTGTGATTCTGGTAACTGGCATCTTGAATATGTAACTGGACATCCTCAAAGGGATTGAGACGCTTAAGTGAGACTTCCGTTTGGACTGGTTTCCGGCATCACGTTGTTTCCTCTGTGAAGGTTTGACCATCGTTCTTCTTTTCCTTTTGCCCTATAAACATACGTCATGAGATCGGATTAAAATGATAAGTAAAGCCCGCCTTCTTAGGAGCGTTATATTGGGCATCTTGTACATCCGCCTTTCTTCTCTACCTCTGGGGATAGATCTGACCCGTGTCCTGGGACATCATCAAATAGATTTGGGTCAGAACCAGAAAGTTCAAAGTCAAAGCTCAGGCTCTCCTCCAGATCATTTCTCCTCCGTCTTGTAAGATGCTCTCTGTTATGACTTATCTCACTTGTCCTTGTCACTCTCAACCACACAATGCCTGGTCCTCCCTCTCTGGACACACAGTTGCCTGGTCTTCCTCTAAGTCTCCAGCCCCACCATCCTTCTGTGTGACGTGACTGTTCATTTGGTCGGCCATGGACCGCTTCGTTTTCATAGCTCCTTTAGAACTTAAACCAATAGTGACACTATCATCTGCCCCCTTCTTAGCAACCCGCTCCTATATCCCAGACATTTACATCAACTGAAGTGGTTGTGATCAAAAATAAATAATTCAGACATTTTCACCCACCATAAATTCCTGATTTTCAGTTTTCACTCAAACACTCATGCAGTAGTTACCTGTCCCTCAAGATCGGAAGTGATGCCAGATCACCACACCCTCACCCTACTCTCTCCCTATTCCTATCACTCCTGGACTCCGTGGTCTGTGATCTCAATAATTCCATTGGAACAATCCAGAATTCCTGAATGCTTATCATATCTGCCTTATAAAACTTATTAAGCCATGTGTAAAAATAAAGCCCAGAGCAAGATGTCTGGGAAACATTTTCCCGAGGAGGAGTCGACCTTGACCCTACAGCAAGGTGCGGTATGAGCACACACGCACACACACCCCCTCCCCGAAGCAGATATCGGCCGCAGAATACCACCACTGCTTCTCACACGCCATGAGGTTGCACTCCCACATGGTCCAAACTGGACTTGATCTCAAGAGAGACGTCGGAAGTTCACATAATTTACCAATTAGGAAGAGCCAAACCAGAGACTAAGCGTCAAGACTTTTGTGACTTGTCCATCACTGGCTTCTACTGTAAATTCAATTTGTTTGTGAATCTTTTCCAGGGAGGGTCATTTTTTTTTAAATACACAGTAAATGTAAATAATAATTACGCTAACCAGTAAGAAAATAAGAGGCTAGAACATGAGTATCATTAATATCAAATCACTGCTGGATTTGTGAGTCAGTCAGGGAACAGATGAGACCGGATTGACTTGGACCCATTAGGCTGATTCTGATTGCATTTGTTGACGCAGAGAAGAAAACCTATAGTGTGCACAGTTAGGGTCCAAGAAGCCCCAGGAATTCCTGGGCCGAATCAGAGAAGAGGACACAGGACAGAGCAGGTAGGTTTGGGTGTGGCTTTGCTTGGGAATATCAGCAGGATGCTGTGTGTGACACAGGTAACACATTCATAAATGTCCATTCTTTTACCTATTGTTTGCTATCGAGAACTCTCTACATTCATCAAGGCACTTTTTCCTGTCTTCTAGAGCTTAATCAGTGCCCGAAGAATTTGTAAATTTTATGTATAATATACTTGAGATATGGTAGGTCTTCCAAACCTTTTTCAAACATTAACTCCTTTAATGTTCCCCATGACCTTACAAAGTAGGTACTTGTGTTATTATGCCAATGACAGATGGAGAAACTGAGGCACAGATAAGGTAAGTAACTTGCCCAAGGTTGAATATATAGTAAATGGTAGAGTTGGAACCCATTCTGTGCTCTGTCCCCTTCTTGTAATTCTCATCTCTGAGTTTATATATCAGACGCACGTGCCGCCTGCCCACAGGCGTTGCAAGTATTATCTTATATATACCTGGTGATGTCAACAGGTAGTAGTTACTAGCATGAACCCCATTGTTTTGTTTTAAAGTTTATTTATTTTTTAGAGAGAGAACATTAGATGGGGAGAGCAGAGAGAGAAGGAGAGACACAGACTGACAGCTCAGAGCCTGGAGCGGGGCTCGAACTCACGAGCTGTGAGATCATGACCTGAAGTCAGACACTTAACAGAGCCACCCAGGTGCCCCATTGTGAACTTCACTGTATAGTTTGGGAGACTGGAGAGGCATCCAGCGGCACAAAGGATTTTCCAAGACAGAAAAGTGACAGAGAAAAAGGAGGACCGAACTCAGCTCTGTCCCCTCCAAGCTGGCACCCTGTTGCATTCCCAAGGAGCAGTGGGTGGGCCGTGTTGGATATTTGTGTACAGTTATGGAGATGACACGCCCAGTGAGGGCTTTAGGGGAGTTTCAGTGAAGGAAGGGGCCCAAGAAATGGAATATTAAAGAAGCAACCTCACCTCCTTGGACAGACACCCACCGGGCACCCACGTTCTAGAGACACCCCTCATCCAGCTCCTTGACCAGAGATGCTCCCCAGAGCAACACGTGGTCCTGTCATTGCCCCATTTTCTGAGGCTCTGACCTCAGGAAAGCCTTATCAGCTCTTATTTCAAACACCTCTGGACATTTGGTGCAAAGTGCCCTAAGGTAACACAGGGCAGCCAAGAACAGGTCAGCCCAGGCCAGTCCACAACTGTGACCCACCTGGGCAGCCCCACAGCCCTCACACCCTCCTGTGTGTGGCGAGGGAAGGGGGTAAGGCAGGAAATGAAGGGTGGGAAGGAGCAGGTTGGTAGGTGTAGGAAAACCTGGTAATCTGTCATGTCCGTGCCCCAGGTCATGGCTGGCAGGATGGAACGGTGATTTCTGGGTACTAAGCACCTCGACCCACATGTTAATCCCAACTCTCAAGGTGTCGTCTTCTTCCCTCCCTGGCTGGAGGTCTCTGCAGATGCTTCTCTGTGCTGGATCTTGGGAGCGGAACTGGTGGGCCTCACTTCCTCCTGTGGTATTGTCCAAGCAGGACCCCGGAACCTCCTCCCCGGCTACTCTTCAAAAGCTTTCAGGATTAAAATAGGTCCCAGTGGAAACAGGCACTCAGGTTTTATCTCCTAAGTCTCTGTCACATTTTTAGGCTTTTGAACAATAAGCCACTCAGATACAGAACATTGTACGTTTATTCATTCAGATATTGGAAAACAAACTTTTACCTCTATCAAGGGAATTTCTCCTCTTTTTTTTTTATTTTTAAAATATAGTTTATTTGTTTTCAAGACAGAGACAGAGCACAAGTGAGCGAGGGACAGAGAGAGAGAGACACACACACACACAGAATGCGAAGCAGGCTCCAGGCTCTGAGCTGTCAGCATGGAGCCTGACGCGGGGCTCGATCCCATGAACCATGAGATCGTGACCTGAGCCAAAGCCGGATGCTCAACCGACTGAGCCACCCAGGTGCCCCTCCTCTCTATTTAAGAGTCCCTGTCTACAACTGCCCTTGGCCATCAAGATCACAGATAGGTGTTCTGTCTTGGATTAAGGGCTGTGCTCAAGGATTTTGCTACTAAATTTAGCCAAGTCTTCCATCACTGAGTACATGGTAAGCATATCTTCTGTGGTTTCAGTCACTCCTCTAGCCTGGAAAGCTCATTTTCTAAGAACTTTTCAGACCACCCTTTATGTGCCTTCCGTGTTTTGTTTCAACAACTGACAGCATAAAGATTCGTGTTTGGGTAAAATATCTAAGTTATACATGCTTTATCCACAAACTATTTAGAAAAGTTTTTAAATTTAAATTTTAGCTTCAGAACTTTTTTCTGAATTCAGACATTAGCCAAATTTTAAAAGACACAGTATGTTCTTCTTAATTTTAAATAATCATTTTACAACTGATTATTGAAATGCTAACTTTATCAAATACTAATCTTCCATATATATGAGGGATTGCTTCTAGAAACTCCATATCCCTCTTCAATTTGTTGGGGATTTTCCTCCCATAACAAATTTTAAAGAATCTTTTGGTTTATTACTTTTTCCATATCCTCCCTTGTGGTTCATCCTCCCCCACAAAAAAAGTTATTTCTCTTTGAAAAATTTTGCTTCCTTTTTGAGAATCAACATCTCTACCATCTAAAAATTATATTATGGTTCTATTCTAACTTTATTACATTGAATCAAATATTTGGAGTGAGAATGGGCTCTTTACAATATTATAACCATTGATAAATACAGTATATTTTGTTTAATCATTGATTTTATTTCATTTTTAATATTTTATAATTTTTATATTATCTATCACATTTGTTTTAGAATTTATTGATGTTATTATTGTTATTATCACCTTACTTCTGATTGCTTTGCGTTTATTTTTCCTCTTTAAAATTTCTTGAGTTGGGAGCCTAGATTATTGATTTCAGACATTTCCTCTTTTCCTTTTTTTCCCCCTAATGCTTGTTCATTTTTGAGAAAGAGAGAGAGAGAGCCTGAGCAGGGGAGGAGCGGAGAGAGAGGAGGACAGAAGATCCAAAGTTGACTCAGCCCTGACAGCAGAGAGCCAGATGCGGGACTCAAACCCACAAACCATGAGACCATGACCTGAGCTGAAGTCAGGTGCTCAGCAGACTGAGCCTCCCAGGTGCCCCACACCACATTTTCTTTATTCTTTCATCCAACAATATATGATTAGGTTGTTTCCAACTTTGGCTATTGTAAAAACTGTTGCAGTGCATTTTCTCAAATGTTTTCCTGGAATTTAGTGAGCTTGAAAAAATGTAACAAATTACTTTTCTAAATTTCTAAAGTTTAAATATTTGCCACTCTATAGATAATCTTGTGATCTAATTATGATTTGTGTTATTAGTTCATTAATAATTTAAGAGTTTTTTCATCACATATTTTTCTGTAACAGCTTTCTGTGTGTGTGTGTTCAGGAAGGTTGCATATGATATGAGATTCCCTAATTCTTGACTATTTAGTAGCGTTTCCTAGTAAACCTTTAGGGTAGGAAGTATCTTCCTAGGTCTGAGGCAGAGAGCAGAAAAATAATACAGTGATTGGGCTATCTAACTGTATTCAAAGAAAACTGTAGTTTTATTAAATCATTTTACATACTCTTTGCTTATTTGTTAATGAATGGCACATACTAGTGAAAAGAAAACTCAATAAACAATTTTAAAATAATACTATTGAGAATTTCTGTGAAACACAAAAATTTTAGCAATATGCTACCATCAGTTTCCTCATCTGTAAAGTGGAGATAGAGGTAATAGCATCTTCCTTATAGATTTGCTGTGAAAACACTCAGGAGTGACGTACATAAAATGCTTATCATCATATACATCGGAAAGTAATGCTCTATATTCATTTTTCCACAAAGATAATTATAGCTTTTTTTTTTTAATGCTTGAGGATTGAAGTTTTCAAAATACATTGTTGTTGCAAAGTGAATCATTTTTATAAATTCTTCTTACAGTTTGATGACCCCTTTGGACTACAAATTCCAGCTTCTGTGTGTGTGTGTGTGTGTGTGTGTGTGTGTGTGCGTGCGCATGTGTGTGTGTTTAAGATATATACCTATATCTTAATACTTAAAGCCTTATAATGAAAAGCTGCCCTTCTCACTCTCTTCTGACTCCCAGAAACAACTTCTTTAGTTTTCTGGTTGTAACTTCTAAATGAGCTCCTTATACAGTATTTTCATTTTTCAGCTTTTGACTTTTTCTAATTACTTCTCTGAAAAAAGTAGCACCTAGTTCTCTTACATACCTTAAAACACAATTCCCCTTGTCTGATACAATTATTTAATGAATTAATATAAACCAAAATTCAGTGCCTATTGTTTTATTACATAAATGTTTAGCGCTTTATGACATATGAATCCTATCCATTGATATGCCATGTAGGATATTATGAAGACATTTCTTATTTTTTCTTGTGACCTTAAAACTTTTTAAGTTTATACATTTTTGAGAGACAGAGTGTGACCAAGGAAGGGACAGAGAGAGAGGGAGACACAGAATCTGAAGCAGGCTCCAGGCTGTCAGCAGAGAGCCCAACGCCGGACTCGAACCCACCAATCTCGAACCCACCAACTATGAGATGTGAGATTATAACCTGAGCTGAAGACAGATTAGCAAAGTGTGGTGTAATCTTTCACCCGACGGCACAGGGTTTGCTGGCCATTCCCAGCACATACGCATACATATACATACTGTATCTATAAAGATGGAAGAGAAAAGAATATGTATCTCTGGGCAAAGGACTGCGAGACCGTGCCGGGAGTGAGGATATTTTACTGCCTTTGTATTACTTATTGAAGTTTTTCTATATGTGTATGTATGACCTAGAACTCTCCCTGGCCCCTCAAAATCCTTAAAATAGCGCTAAGGCGAGTTGTAGAGAAATGAATATACATATGATAAGCCCTAAATACGGGCACGTCGTTCTACGCGTTATGTGAAGGCTGTGTGAACGTGCAGAAAGGATTGCAGTAAAGTTGTTTCTTGCCCATCCTTCGGCTGGTAAAGTCTAGGGAAGCCACGGGAAGCCCCGCCTCCAGCCCCGCCCCTGGAATTGATTTCCTCCCACTGTCCCGCCCGCCGAGCGTATTCCCGCCACACCCCTGCCTCTGGAATTGGTTTCCACCCATCGTACCGCCCCTCGACTACAACCCCGCCCACAGCCACGCCCCGGAATTGTCTCCGCACACCTCCCCGCCCGCCGTCCCCATGTTCCCGCCCACAGCCCCGCCCACAGCCCCACCCACAGACCTGATCTCGGCCCGTCTGCCTGGCACCGCCCATAGCCCCGCCCCGAGGACTGGTCTCCGTCCCTGGTGCTGACGCAGCCCAGGGCCGCGGGGCCCTCCCTCATCGAACTAGAAATCCTCGCCACTGGCTGGGGTGCGCGGCGGTAGCCCCCGCCCGTCCCAACGGGAGCCCCTAAACGTTCCTCTCCGCGGCGGCTCGACAGAGACCGGAACTGGGGCGCGAGGCGGCCAGCCCGAGACCGGAAGCGGAAGCGTGGGGCGCTGCCGTGGAAGGAGCCTTGAGGGTTGGCTGCGTGGGGTCCACTGTCGTCTTCGCGCGGGACCGGCTTCACGTGGTACGTTTGGCCTCAGTGCGAGGGGCCGGACTCGGTGCGCGGCGGGCAGTCCGGGGACTCCGGGAGGCGCCCACGGAAGGGCGCGGGCCGCGGGCATTCCCAGCCACGGGCTCTGGCGTCCCCGCGTCCCTCCGGCCGTAACCGGAGCCCCGTTTCCTCCCTGGGCTGTTTCCTCGGGTCAGTCCCCGGCTGCGGTCCCTCCCGACTCCGGGCGCCGCTGCCTCCTCCTCCCCCCAGCCCCCCAGCGGACTTACAGCAGTGTCTGGAGGCATTGTCTTGGTTGTACAGATGGGGGTGTGGGGAGGCCAGGGATGCCGCTGAGCATCCTCCGGTGCACGGAACAGCCCCCACCGCGAAGCTTATCAATAATGCGGGGTCGGAAAGTCCTTGCTCTACGGCCTTAAAAGCTCTGAAGCCCTGATCAAAGTCAGTTGAGTCGCTTAGTCCCCTGAGTGCAAGTCCGTGTTGAAAGTGGAGTGACCGTAAAATCTTGATCCGGCCAGATGAGTTGAACAGGTCACATGCACACCCAGCATGACAGTGCTTTCTCCCCCCTGGGTGGCAGATGGCTCCGTGGATATCAGGTAAATCCAGCCACGGCCAACATTTACACTTTAAGTAAGTGAAAACAAAACAAAAGAAAAGAAACAAAGATGAATGCGTGGTCTTTCCATCCAAGAATGGTACTTCCTATTAAAAGGCCTCAAAAGCAATCTTTGTGCCTTTCTCCCCACCAGCCCACCCAGTCTGTGTTAAAACCAGCGTCAAGACCCACCAGCCTTGAAGCCTGCCGTCCTCACTGACCCGTGGATTTCTGTGGGACCGGGTGAGTACCGCGAGGACCTTGAAAGGACAGGTTCCAGCACCTCCACTGTGCAGAGGCGCTTTTGTGGGCTTTCCTGTGCTCAGGTTGTAAGCACAAAGTCACTAGGAGTGAGGGTGTCCTAAGAAAAATTACCTATATGTTTGATGGACTGTGTTCAAAGGAAAGATACTAAGGTGTGTGTGGTTATGTGGGTGGAAATAAGGCAGTAAATACACTCATATGTTAATAAGTACACGTTAAACAAATATGTAAGCAAGTGTGTGTAACAGTAGAGAAATAATTTTCTTGCATCCCATACTACTAGAAATTTCAGGATTTTATATAGAAGCATAAAAATATGTAAATTTTTACCTGTACATGTAAGATCACAAGTCATCCCATTAAAGAGCAGGACTGCTCGGTAACATTCCTTAGACTTACTCAATTGGACTTCTTTTTATTTATTTATTTTTAATGTTTATTCAATTTTGAGAGACCGGGAGAGAGCACGAATGGGGGAGGGGCAGAGAGAGAGGGAGACACAGAATCCGAAGCAGGCTGCATGCTCTGAGCTGTCAGCACAGAGCCTGATGCGGGGCTCGAACTCATGAACCGTGAGATCATGACCTGAACCGAAGTCGGCCGCTCAACTGACTAAGCCACCTGGGTGCCCCTGTTAGTAACAGATTTAAAATTGAATTAACCAGCAACAAGATGCATTTTAAAAAAGTGATTTTTAATTTATTTACTAAATGAGATTTACAACTATTTGGAGGACTGGGCAAGAGCGTACAGGCTGAAGGGTAGGGCACTAGTTTCCACAAAGATTGTCCTCCCTACCTTGTCTTTTGGTGGACAAGGAGTTAACTTTGTTTCTTTAAACTTTCCTGAAATAACGGTCTGGCGATTCACATTGTAGAGGATTGTGTTAAGTAATCTAGTTAATTGTTAGGTTTTACTGATTACATGTGTGTGTGTCCCTTTTGATGTCCTGGCGGGGAGTGTTTATTTGTCACGCAGCAGGTATGCTTTGAGTGCACAGTTTATGGTGACCAACCGTCCTTGTTAATTCAGGAGTGAGAGGATGGCCAGGACACAAGACATGTGTTCAGACCGGGACGTGTCAGCAGCCCCAGGAGCCAGGCCCTGGGCCAGATGCTTAGAGACCTGGGAGAACCAAAAAGCATTTTTCTGCGTCCCTGGAATTTACATTCTAATAGGGAATTGTGGTTTTAAAGGATTAATGACCGGAGTGATGTGGGAGCTTGGCGCAGAGGACTCGGTGGTGGAAACGGGGAAGCCTTCTTGAGAAGGACGGGTGTTCCTGAGAGAGCTGAGGTCAGGGTCAGGTGTAGCCAGCTGTGGGTTAGCTGGGGCGAGGGGGTGGGAGTATTTTCAAAGGAGCGTTTCAAGCCCTGAGGCAGGAGAGAGCCTTGCGTGCTCCGTGAGCTTGGAGGACAGGAACGGCCGGGCCGAGACACCAGTGGGGGTGGGGGTGGGAGTGGGGGTGGTGAGCCGCTCCAGAGCAGTGCAGGCTGGACCGGATCACGTATTAGACTAGACTCTCTTCTAGGACCAGTGGAGACACACTGTAGAGATGTGAGCACTGGGAAGACGGGATTCACAGTTGGTCTGTGCATGTGGGTTACCGTGGACTTCCAGATTAAGAAGGAAGACTTAATGGGGCGCCTGGGTGGGTTTGTCGGTTAAGCTTCCCACTTCGGCTCAGGTCATGATCTCATGTCCGTGGGTTCGAGTCCCGTGTCAGGCTTTCTGCTGACAGCTCAGAGCCTGGAGCCTGCTTCGGATTCTGTCTCTCTCTCTGCCCTTCCCCTGCTAGTGCTCTGTCTCTCTCTCTCTCAAAAAGAAATAAGCATTAAAAAAAAAGAAGGAAGACTTGAGAGGCAAGACAAGGAGTGGTAAGAAATTTAGGAGTAAGATGACTGTCCCCTAGACCTGGATGATGGTTGTGGAGGAAGAAAGAAATGGGAAGAATTGACCCAGGAGTGTAGAACGGAGAAAATGTATGACGCTTTCATTCATGCTTGTATTTTGTCTGATGGCACAGGGCACGTATGAGGGCCCTCGTTCCTGTCCATGCAGACCCGCAGGCATCCCCTGACCTGAGTCCGTGCTTTCCCCCCACTTTGCCACCCACAGGCCCCCTCCTCCACATCCTGGAAGAAGTCAGGCCTGAGTATGTCCACGGCCGCCCTGTCTGTGGTCGTGGCCACTCGTCACCTGGAGCTAATTCAATTAAACCAATGATAAATGCACTCAAAATTTCCTTTTCTCAGTCCCACTGGCCACATTTCAAGCGCCCAGGCCACATGTGGCTTGTGGCTGCCAACTACACAGAGCAGAATTAGAGGACATTTCTGTCATCCCTGAAAGTCCCATTGGGCAGCACTGATATTGAGTGGCCCGTCCTCCCGCACTGACGTACATCCAGGAGCGGGAGTCACTGAATCTGCAAACTGAGCAGAGACCCCTCCTGCCCTCGAGTGAAGACCTTGACGGGGCCTCGGAGCCTAAAAGTGCCCCCAGGCACCTTCTCGGTCTGCTTTTCCGCTTGGGACTCTGAGGGTGACTGGGAGCCTCTGACTCCTCGGCTCGGTGCCTGGAACTCGTCCTAACTGGGTCCCTGGTGGGGAGAGAGGAGACCCCCTCCACCTGCAGAAGGTAAGGAGGTTCCGCGGCAGCTGTCTGGGTCCGTTGGACCACACCAAGACTCAGGGAAGGTTTGGTGTGAGAGGCTGTATTCGTTTCCTGTGGCTGCGCTCACCACTTACTGTATTTAGTGGCTTAAAGCAGCCAGATTTCTTCTGCCCTAAGTAGGTCAGCAGGGCTGCATTCCTTCTGGAGGTTCAGGGGAGATCCTTGTCCTTGTCTTTTCCATCTTGTAGAGGCCACCTGCATTCCTTGGCTTATGGCTCCTTCCTTCAGATTTAAAGCCAGTGGGTCGCATCCTCAGATCTCTCTCTCTCTCTCTCTCTGTCTCTCTCTCTCTCTCTCTCTCTCTCTGACTCCTGCTTGCATCATCAACACCTCCTCCTCTGACCCTGACCTTCTTACCTCCCTCTGGTAAGGACTCTTGTGATGACACTGAGCTCACACGGATCATCTCCCCATCGCAGGACCCTTACCTTAGTCACATCTGCACAATCCCTTTTGCTATGGAAACCACGAAGTCACAGATTCTGAGGAGTAGAATGTGGACACCTTTGGGGCACAAGCATTAATCTGCCTCCACACAGGTCTGGGGGGCAAAGATGCCCTGCAGTTCTTTCCACCTGGCCCAACTAGACTCTTAGTGTCCAGGGTTCCCCTCCCTGCTCATACAGACCCTTTATTGCTTTTCTTTTGGGTACAGGGAAGACACACAGAGAGACCTCAGGAAGCTGGTTTTATGGAGTTACATTTGATTTCCTAACTCCTGGGAAAGGAGGAGTTCATTCTCTTTCTATAAAAAGGAAACATTCCATATAAACTACTTTGAACCTTGATTTTTTTTTTCCATTTATATTTAGTGGAGGGGCACCTGGGTGACTCAGTCCATTGAGTGCCGACTCTTAATTTTGGCTCAGGTATTATCTCATGGTTCATGGGATCAAGCCCTGAGCTTCGTGTTGTCAGCACAGAGCCTGCTTGGGATTCTCTTTCTCCTTGTCTCTCTCTCTCCCCCACTCTGGCTCATGCTTCCCCCCACCTCTCAAAATAAATAAACTTAAAAATTTTTTTTAATATTGGAGAGATAAAAATCTCTATCAATACCTAGGGATCATCTCTTTCTTTTTTGGCTTTGTCTTTCTGCATTCTTTTGATAATTCGTAGTTTATTGGGCTAATTATCTATGGATGATCGATTGTATTGTTTCCGGTCCTTTGATCTTACAAGTCAGGCCACGGTGAGTAATCGCAGCCTTTTAGTATTTGTGTGTCCTTGAAACAGGTTCCTGGAAGTGTGATTGGCAGGGAAAGGGTCAATGTTTTTGCATTTTGCTTCCAATTGACAGTTTTCCTCCCATAGGAATTGTGCCCCATCTGCGTATGAAAGTGCCTTTCCAGACATCCTTGCCCATAGAAGAAGTGGCCCACCAGGTCTCTGTCGCTTTGACACATGAAAAATGCCATCATTGTAGCTGCACTCTGCATCTCTGTTCTAATGAATGAGACCGGTGGTGATTCCATCACGGGTGGGGTCCTTGACATGGAAGCGGTGGAAGCCAGAGTGCCCTGGGTCGAGGAGTGAGCGGGACCTGAGGAAATGAGACAGGGAAGCCCTTTGCCTGTGCTCCGGGGGAGAGACTGGTCCCAGAAGAGAACTGCCCCTAAAGTAGATTTAGTTCCCTATGAAAACACTGCCCGGGCTTCGAATGGTGTGGGGGAGGGTCCAGTGGGGTGGGAGAGCTGGAAGGGGGAGGGAGAAAGGGGCAGACAAGAGACGGGCCAGAGCATGCAGCCCCTGAAACCACAGGTGGGACAGAGCACAGATCAGAGCTGCAGAGCCGGCCTCACACGGGAGTCACATGGCCATTCGGGTGGCTGCACAGGAAGGGAGACTCCTTCTCGTGAAGATTAGACGCTGAGGAGTAGAGGCAGGGCCACCTGCTGGAAGGGAGGTGTGTTTATCTGTTCCCCCTAACAGATTGTCCCAGACCGCGTCCCAGACCTCAGTGACTTTCAAACAGCAATGACCAGGTATCAGCATCTCTCCTGGTCTTTGTGGTTCAGGGCTTCAGGACAGCTTAGCTAGAAGGTTCTGGCTCAGGGACTTGTGAGTTCCTAGCGGGCTGTCAGCTGGGGCTGCAGTGAGCTGAAGTCTTGCCTGGTGCTGAGGGTTCACGGCCAAGGCAGTTTGCTCCCAGGCGGGCACGTCGGTGGGGCTGTCGGAGGGAGGCCGCGGTTCCTCCCGAGGGAGAGTGCGGCCCCTCACACACTCAGACGTCATCGGGGGCGGGGGGGCTGGAGGTGGAAAGACCAATGGGAGTCAGCTGCCATCATCTCCAGTAAATACAGGGTTGCGCCTGGGAATGGGTTGTGACCACCACTTGGATGGGACAAATGTGCCCTGAGACCCAGGGAAGCTGAGGACTCACACGGGACGGTGCAGGCATGTCCTGGTTGTACCGCTCAGGACACAAGAGGACAGGTTTTGCCTTCACAGGCCCTGAGCTCATCGCCTGCTAAGTAAAGACCCAATATTGGAGACCCCACTTGCGTTGTGGAGGCGGACCCAACGGGCAGGCTAAGACGGGCTGGTCCCCAGCAGCCCACAGAGGGGGAGAGAC
Organism: Mungos mungo; assembly: GCA_004023785.1. Classification (NCBI taxonomy): domain Eukaryota; kingdom Metazoa; phylum Chordata; class Mammalia; order Carnivora; family Herpestidae; genus Mungos; species Mungos mungo. The sequence goes on along the minus strand of PISW01006436.1, from coordinate 19,127 downwards.
TGAAGGCGTCCTGTTGTTCCGTCCCCTCCAGAGCCTGCCTGAGTGAGCCGTGCAGACCAGAGGAGAGCATCCGGGTTCTTCCGCGGCCTGTTGTCCCGGAAAATTGTCTGAGTCACAGGATGACGGCCAAGGTTCTGTCCCCCACTTGTGGTAAGTCGGGGGGCCCTCAGAGTCCAGGCGTTAAAGGCCCCTGCATCACAGAGCGGGAAAGGAGGGGCTGAGCAGCGAGGCGGGAGGAGAGCCCGGGGGTCACTGGTACCCGATGTGTTTCTTGGGATTTTAGTGGTTTGAGTGTCTGTGGAGATGTCACCTGTGCTTCTGAATTGCGTCTCTAATCCTTTCTGTAAACTTGGAAAAGTAACAGTGGTGTCCCTTGAACTGCAATTTCTTCGTCTGTGAAACAGTAAGAATCTCTTCCTCCAGGTCTGTAGGACCCTGGGCCCTGGGTGAGACAGCTCCGCCCTGGTGCCCTGTGAAAGCTCTGTGTGTGTGTGTGTGTGTGTGCGCGTGTGTGTGTGCGTGTGTGTGTGCACTGTGTAGCAGCGGTCGTGTGCGTGGCCGTGCGTGTGCACGTGGGGTGTGGCCACACACAGGCAGGCGGGGAAGCCTCCACCCTGGTGAGAGCTAGACTGCGGCAGTCCTGGTGCTTCTGACTCCTTCCTTCTTCTCCAGCTCAGGTCCTGGACTCAGCCTCGCCTCAGGAGGGATGCGCAGAGGAGGAAGGACTGGCGAGGGGCTTCCTGACGGGCTGGCTGCCGGTGAGTCAGTGCTCTTTCCAAGTCGTGTTCCTTTGACCAGAGGTTGAGTTTGCTCTCCCTCAGGGCCCTGGAGCCTCTCGGCCGAACCCGGTCTGCAGGACCCCGGGGCATCCGAGGGCGGGTTAGGGGTCGCCGAGGCAGCATCCGTGTTTGTCGGCACTTTCTACATTGCAAAGTTCCCTCCAGGGTCACTGTCGACAGCATGTTCAGCAGAGTTTTTTAGGGGAAACTAAGGAAGACCTGACTGTGTCCTAAACTCAGGTAACCAAGGGCAGCTGTTGGGAACCGCCCATTCACATACCAGGTGTTTCTCTGATTTCCGCAATGTCCCCGGCCTGCCCTCAGCCCTGCAGGTGGAGGGAAGTAAGACCGCAGGGTTTCACAGTCTCACTGGAATAAGAGAGTCCCCTCTGGGTTAGGGGCACACTTCACCTCGGGAGTGGGCGGGAGCCGACAGGGAGGAGCGGGGCTAAGCCGCGATGTTTGTGATGGATCAGGACGTGGTGACCTTCGAGGACGTGGCCGTGGAGTTCACCCAGGAGGAGTGGGCCCTGCTGGACCCTTCTCAGAGAACCCTGTACAGAGACGTGATGCGCGAGAACTGCAGGAACCTGGCCTCCCTCGGTGAGCCTGACGTCATCCCGCGTTTACGTCATGAGTCCCATAATGAGACTGTTTTGTCCTTTTCTTTTTTTAAATTGATGTGACATTCACATATCATAAAATTCACTGTTTTAACTATTTAAAATATTTCTTTAATGTTTATTTTTGAGAGAGACAGAGAGACAGATCGTGAGTTGGGGAAGGGCAGAGAGAGAGACACACACACAGAATCAGGCTCTGTGTCAGGCTCCAGGCCCTGAGCTGTCAGCACAGAGCCCAACGTGGGGCTTGAACCCACGAACTGTGATATTATGACCTGAGCCGAAGCCAGATGCTTTACCGACTGAGCCCCCCAGGCTCCCGTTTTAGCTGTTTTTAAGTGTGCAATTCAGTAGCTTCTGACATGGTAGCCTTCTTGTGCAGCCGTCAGCACTGATTCCACACGATCGTCATCACCCCTAACCCTCCCCGTGAAGGGGTTGGGACCCATCACCTTCCCCACTGTCCCAGCTGCCAGTCACTCATTTACCCTCCGTTTCTGTGGGTTTGCCTGCTCAGAACATTTCTGGTCACTGGAATTGTAAAATATGTGAGCTCTTTGCTCTGGCTCCTTTCAGGCGGCATAATTAATGTTTGAAGGTCTAGCAGTGTCGCCCCATTTTATGGATTTGCCACGTTTTTAAAATTCACTCCTACGTTGATAAACATTGGGGTGGTTTCCGTTCACTGCCTGTTGTAAACCCTGCCGCTGGCAAAGCTGGTGTAGAGTTTGTGCAGACGTGCGTTTTCGGTTTCCCCGGACACGTGTCTGGGAGTGGAAGCCTGGGTCATAACCAGGAGGCTTAGCTTTTGGAGGAGCTGCCCGGCTGATTTCTGCAGCAGCTACCCCGACGCGCGGGATCCCGTGTCCCCGCACCTGCCCGACGCGCGGGATCCCGTGTCCCCGCACCTGCCCCGACGCGCGGGATCCCGTGTGCCCGCACCTGCCCGACGCGCGGGATCCCGTGTCCCCGGACCTGCCCCGACGCGCGGGATCCCGTGTCCCCGCACCTGCCCCGACGCGCGGGATCCCGTGTCCCCGCACCTGCCCGACGCTTGTGCTCTGGACTGCAGCTGCCTCACCGGGATGCAGGCGTGTTTCACTGTCGTCCTGATTCGCGTTCCCCTCACGACTGAGGACACTGAGCCCTTTTTCATGTGTTGGCCATTTGTAGATCCTCCGTGGGGAAGCGTCTGTTCATGTCCGTGGCCCAGTTGGAAACTTGGTTGTTTATCTTTTGTTGATGGATTATATATATTTTTAATTTTTTTTAACATTTATTTCTTTTTGAGGGGCAGAGAGAGACAACGTGAGCAGGGGAGGGGCAGAGAGAGGGGGACAGAATCTGAAGCAGGCTCCAGGCTCTGAGCTGTCAGCACAGAGCCTGATTCGGGGCTCGAACCCACAAACTGTGAGATCATGACCTGAGCCAAAGTCGGATGCTTAACTGACTGAGCCACCTGGGCACCCCTGTTCTTGGATCATAAACATTCATTATATACTGTGAATAGGGGTCCCTGACCCAGAATATGATTTGGAAGTAATTTCTCTATTTGGTGGTGTTTTTCCATTTTCTTGATAGTGTCCTTTGACACACCACAGTTTTAATTTCTTTTAAGTTTTTTTAAAAACTCCAGTTAAGATACAGTGTAGTGTTAACTTCAGGTGACCCCGTATCGGTTCAGCACTTCCACACCAGGCGTGGTGCTCATTACGATGCGTGTGCTCCGTAATCCCCATCACCTGTTTCACCCATCCCCCCCACCCCCTTTCTGGTGACCATTAGTTTGTTCTCTCTGGTTAAGAGTCCGTTTCTTGGTTTTCCCCCCCCTCTCTCTCTCTCTCTCTTGTTTTCCTTTTGCGCATCTGTTTTGTTTCTTAAATTCCACATGAGTAAAACCATGTTTTTCCAATGAAGACATCCAGATGGCCAACAGACACATGAAAACCTTCGCAGGATCACTCATCGTCAGGGAAATGCAGATCAAACCCACAGTGAGATACCACCTCACACCTGTCAGAGTGGCTGCACTCAACAACACGAGAAACAACAGGGGTTGGTGAGGATGTGGGGAAGGGGGGACCGTCTTGCACTCTTGGTAGGATTGAAAAGTGGTGCAGCCACTCTGAAGAACAGCTTAGAGGTTCCCAAAAGAGTTAAAAATAGAACTCCCTGTAATCAATCCAGCAGTTGCTCTACTAAGTATTTACCCAGAGGGTACAAAAATACTGATTCCGAAGGGGCACATGCACCCCAGTGTTTATGGCAGCGCTGTCTACAACAGCCTCGTTCTGGAAGCAGCCCACTTGTCCATGAACCGATGAATGGGTAGAGAAGGGGTGTGTGTGTGTGTGTGTGTGTGTGTGTGTGTGTGTGAAATCACTCAGCCATAAAGAAGAATGGAATCTTGCCATTTTCGACGACATGGATGGAGCTAGAGAGCATTATGTTAAGCAAACTAAGTCAGAGAGGTTTAATTTTGATGAAGTCTAATTTATCTATACTTTTTTTTCGTTTTTTGCTTGTTCTTTGGTATCATGCCTAAGAAATTCTTGTCAAATCCACCAAGGCTATGAACGTTTACCCTTGTGTCCTCTTCCAGGAACTTTCTGGTTTCTCTCCAGCTAGGTCTTTGGGCCTTTTGGAGTTAACTTTTTATATGGCTTCGTTCTTTTGTCTGTGTTTACCCAGTTGCCCAGCATTTCTATAGAAGATTGTTCTTTCCCCACTGTATTGTTTTTGCTGCCTTGTCCAAAGTTGTGTGACCACAGACTTTGCAACTTTATGCTCACTCGGTTTTGGCCCATTGGTCTGTGCACCTCTCCTTGTGCGAGGACTACGGCGTGCCCACTACTACTGCTTCGAAAGAAGTTTTGGTGTCAGGAAGTGTGAGATTTCCTAATTCGTCCTTTCTCAAGACTGTTTTGTCTCTTCGGGATCCCTTGCAAATCCGTGTGAGTTTTAGGATCAGTTTGTCCATTTCTGCAAATAAAAGAGGCTGGAATTTCAGTAACGATTGCTCCGAATCTGTCCGTTGCTTTGGTTAATACTGTCATCCTTACAATATTAAGTTCCCCAATACACATCCTTCTGTGGCTCATTTTTTATTTGATTCTATTGTAATCAGAGAAAATGCTTTGTATGATTTTTTTGTTTTTAAATTTATTCAGACTTGTTTTATGGCCTAACATATGGTCTGTCTGTTCTGGAGAAAGTACCATATGCGCTTGAGATGAAAATGTATTCTGTTGTTGAGCAGAATATTTTGTCTCTTAGGTATTGTTAGTGTATAGGATTGTTTAAGTCCTCGTTTTCCTTGTTAGCCTTGAAACTGGTTGTCCTACCAGCTGTTGGAAGACTGATGCTGAATCTGCAATTATTATGGAACCCCCCATTTCTCCCTTCAGTTCTGTCAGGTTTTTAAATAATTTTTTAAATATTTGTTTATTTTTGAGAGAGAGAGAGAGAGGAAGAGAGCAGGGGAGAGGCAAAGACACAGGGAAACACAGAATCCAAAGCAGACTCCAGGCTTCGAGCTGTAAGCACAGAGCCTGATGCAGGGTTCGAACCCCTGAACCGTGAGATCATGACGCGAGCCAAAGTCAGATGCTCAACTGACTGAGCCCCCCAGGTACCCCTCCCCTCAGTTCTGTCGGTTTTAAATTTTAAATTTTAGAATTCTGTTGTAATTGGTCTGTAATTGTTACATCTTCTGGATAAACTGACCTTTGTATCATTAAATAAGATCTTTCTTTGTGTCTTGTAATAGTTTTTGTCTTAAAGTCTGTTTTGCCTGAAATTAATGTAGCTATACTTTGTGTTGGCTGCTGTTTGCACGGAATCCATTTTTCCATCTGTTGACTTTCAGCCTTAGTGTGTTTAGATGTAAATTGAGTCTCTTACAGAGAGCGTATAGTTGGATATTCTTTATTCTGCCAAAATCTGCCTTTTAATTGGAAAGATTAATCCATTAACATTTAAGGTAATTACTGATAATGGACGATCTTCTTATGCTGTTTTGTTATTTTCTACATATCTTCTATCATTTTTGTTCCTCAATTCTTCCCTTGTTATTTTTGTGTTAAATGTTTTCTCATGGACCATTTTTATTCCCTCTCGTTTCTTTTTGTTTATTTAATGTTTATTTTTGGAGAGAGACAGAGTGTGAGCAGGGAAAGGGGCAGAGAGAGAGGGAGACACAGAATCGGAACCAGGCTCTAGGCTCTGAGCTGTCAGCACAGAGCCCGACGCAGGGCTCGAACCCACAAACCATGAGATCATGACCTGAGCCGAAGTGGGACACTTAACCGACTGAGTCACCCAGGTGCCCATATTTTTTTGGGTTTTTTTAATGGTTGTCCTGGGGCTTGCAATTAACATTTTAATTCATAGCAGCCTGTTTTGATGAAATACCTACTTTGTTTTGACAGTATACAAAATATTTGCTCTTATATACCTGCACACACACACACTTTCTATTGTTTTGTCACAAATTACATCCTTTTACCTGGTGTGCCCATTAACATAGACTTATAATTACTGGTTTAGGCATTTATCTTTTAAATCATATAAGAAAAAGAGGAGCGGGGCACCTAGGTGGCTCAGTCGGTTAAGCGTCCGACTTCAGCTCAGGTCATGATCTCACGGTTCGTGGGTTTGAGCCCCATGTCAGGCTCTGTACTGACAGCTAGCTCAGAGCCTGGAGCCTGCTTCAGATTCTGTGTCTCCCTCTCTCTCTGACCCTCCCCTGCTCGTACTCTCTCTGTCTCTCAAAAGATAAACTTAAAAAAATTAAAAAAAAAGAAAAAGAGGAGAGTTTCAAACCAAAACTATAAGAGTTACAAACCAAAAATAAATAACCAATTATTATTGGCCTATGTATTTTCAGTTACCAGGTTCTTTATTTCTTTGTGTGGGCTTGCATTAATATCCATTATCCTTTCATTTCAGCCTGGAGGTCTCCCATTAGCGTTTCTTGCCGGGCAGATGTGCTCATGGTCTCCGTGCCCCTCAGGGTAACCTTACGCCTGGGGCATCTTAAGCTTCTTGGTTGTGTTCGTTTGTGTTTTTGTCAAATTTGGGGAAGTTTTTGGCCATTATTTCTTCAAACATTCTTTCTACCTCATTCTCTTCTTCACTTAAGGAATTCCCATGATGTGTATATTGGTATGTTTGATGGGATCTGTTGGGCTCTGTTCTTACGTTTTTCATTCTCTTTTCTTTTTGTTTTTCCAGTGAGGTAATGTAAATCGTCCTGTCTTCATGGTTATTGATTCTTTCTTCTGTCTGCTCACATCTGCTGTTGAACTCCTCTTGTGAACTCTTCAATTATTGTACTTTTCAACTCCAAAATTTCTATGTAGTTTCTCTTTGTAATTTCTGTCTCTTTAACGTGGGTTCTAGTTCATCAGAATTTGTCAGTTTTCTTCAGGTCTTTGAGCATACTTGAAAGAGTTGACTTAAAGTCTTTGAGGGGCGCCTGGGTGGCTCAGCTGGTTGAGCCTCTGACTTCAGCTCAGGTCCTGATCTCATGTGAGTTGGAGCCCCGCATCGGGCTCACTGTGGTCAGCCTGCCGGTGCAGAGCCCCCCTCAGGCCCCCTTTTCCCTCTCTCTGCCCCTCCCCTGCTTGTGCGCTCTCTCTCAAAAACTAAATAAAAAACATAAAATTCTTCAACTCGTGAGTCTGATGTTTAGGCTTCCTTAGGAACAATTTCTACCAATTTTTTCCCTGTAATGCGCCATACATTTATCTCTTTGCCTGCCTCAGAATGTTGGTGCTGAAAACTGGACATTTGGAGCATTATCACACGGCGGTTCTGGAACCAGACTTTTCTCCACCACCAAAATTTGTTGTTGTGGCCTGTTGAATGTGTGGTTAGTGACACCTCTGTACTAATTGTGTAACGTCTGTATTTGTCAAGTGTGGTCCCTGAAGACTGTCAGGTTAGCTTCATGGTGAGCTGATAGTTTGTCAGAGGTTTTCTTGGAGGCCGGGGACAAGAAGCAAAACACCGATGGTCTCTGCGGATGGGGCACACCTTCCAGATCAGCAGGCGGTGGACAGCTCTGCCATGGTCCTTCCTTTCTGCCTGTGCAGAACCTGAAGGTCAGCGAAGTGGAGGACTTAGTGCCGCTTCGGGTGTCTTCTGAGCATGCGCCCGACCCTGGCTTTCTAGATTCAAAGAAATATGAGGGAAATTTAAAAAAAAATTCCCCAAAACATCTTATTCCATAGTTTCCCTCCCAGGCTCCTTGGTTAGTCTTTTGTTTTCCCCTGCTGCTTCACTTGCCTCTGGTGGTGGTGGTGGCTAATGTATTTGCCTTTAACTGTGTTCAGCGTGGGATCAGATAAATTAAGGCAAGCCTTTTGATCCGAACCTTCAGAGAGGTCAAAACCGACAACCACAGATCTTTGACAATAGGTCCCTCCTGCTCCCTGCGCACTAGGAATGTGGGCTGTCGCCTTCAAGGTCACAGGCAAAGAAGAGAATAGAAGATTAGACAAGGGTCAGTTAAAATGTCAGCGGGTTGCTGTCCTTAATTAAACATTTTCCAGGTTGCTGTCAACTCTTGTACCAAGTGTCCAAAGTTCTGATAACGTTGGTTCTGATGGTGTTCCCCAGTTCAGTCACTGTTTTTGTAGAGTTACGGACTTTCGGTTTGACATCCCTTCATTTTCACTGTTGTCACTTCTCACAAGTGTTTCTGAAGCGCTTCTGTGTCCCTGGGTCTGTGCTGGGTTTGGGGATGTAGTGAAGAATGAGACAGACGTGGTCCCCACCCTCCTGGAGCTTTCTGTCTGATGCCTTCCCTGTGAACTGCAGAGCTGCTTCTTACCCTGACTGTATGTCCTCCCTGGTTAAAAAGAGCCTCTGAAGTATGCTATGTAAACTTGGACGTGGGCCTCGGGACTGTTTCGATCCCGACCCCTGGACGTTGAGGACACTTGCGTTTTTGTTTCTTGAGAGTTAGGATGTTCATTAGAATGTATGCATGGCTACCCCACCTCTGCACAAGTCACACTTGCTCATGTTCAGAATTGTTGGCCCCAGTTTCCCAGAGCTGCTTGTCACCTGCACAGTCCCCCTACATCATGTGTCTTCTCTCCACGAATAGGATATCACGTTGATAAGCCCAGCCGGATCTCCCAGTTGGAGCAAGAAGACAAAGTGATGACGGAGGAGCGAGGAATTCTTCCAGGCAGCTGTCCAGGTGAGCACCAGGTGGACGGGCGGATTGGAGTCTTCTTGAGGAATCGCTCTGGCCAGAGACTGGGGGCATGGGAACATCACATTCAGCGAAGTTTGTAAACTGTCCTTTTTTCTAGCAGATGGTCAAGAACATTTGGTATGAGCTTCTTCGTATATGTTTTTTCTTATCTTTTGACCTTTCTGTTCAACATCTCATACATTATCTTGGACTCAGAGGGAAGAAAAAAAAGATATTTTGTTCCTTTTTTTTTTTTTTTAAATTGGAGTGTAATTGACATATAGTGTTACAGTAGTTTCAGGTGCATAATGTAGCGATTTGACAAGTTCATATTTATACTGTGCTCACCACAAGGGTAGCTGCCATCTCTCATCAGATGATGCTAGTACAGTTGTTTTTCTTTTTAAGTTCAGATCTCATATGATCATGCACCTTATCCAGTTCCTTCCTACCTCGCATTCCTGATAATCCCTTCTTTTATAAATCTCTGATCAGTCTTAATCCTTCTAGAATTCTTTCTTTAACACCTACAGGTTTCACCCTCACATCCCTTTCTGGCAGACTGCCTCAAAACCCTGACTCCTCGGCCTTTGCTCATGTACTCACTTTACTGTTCCTTTCCTCCATCAACTTCAGTCGCTTTTCAATTTCTTTCAGGTTTGGAGACTGTACTTAAAGCCAAATGGTTAACTCCTAAGAAGCATGTTCTTAGAAAAGAACATTCCAATGGCATTAAAGCGGTAAGACTAACCTGGCTGATTTCTGGGTTTCACAGTAGGAGAGTAAGGAAAGTCACAAAGTAAACAGAGTCATGGTATCGTTTGCACATGAGGAAATTTGGCCTCTGGAGAGGTACTTTGAAAAGTTGTGAATTTGGAGAAAACTGTAAGTTAGCTCCAAACTTGTTTCTTCACTGGGAGTTTCCATTTGTAAATACTTCCTTAAATGTGACTACGATATTGAAGTGGTCTTAAGTTTATCAGAGGATGCGCTGTGAATATGATAAGGATTTATGGCAAGGCATGCATCTTTTTTAACTTCTAAGAGCTCAAACTTGGTGATATGCAAGCAACTGAAAATAGCCAAAACATCACTTGTAATAATGCAACAGAATTCCTGGGAAAGAGAATTCCTATGACATAAAATTCATTGAATATTAAAAATACTATAAACTATAGTTATTCATTTCTCCATCAACAGGAAAGAAATCATCTTGGAGTGAAAGTCAATGAATGTAATCAGTGCTTTAAAGTCTTCAGCACAAAATCTAACCTCACTCAGCACAAGAGAATTCATACTGGAGAAAAACCCTATGACTGTAACCAATGTGGCAAGTCGTTCAGCAGTAGATCCTACCTGACTATTCATAAGAGGATACACAATGGGGAGAAGCCCTACGAATGCACTGACTGTGGGAAAGCCTTCAATGATCCCTCATCCCTTAGACTGCACGTGAGAATTCACACCGGAGAAAAACCCTATGAATGTAATCAGTGTTTTCACGTCTTCCGCACTAGTTGTAACCTCAAAAGCCACAAGAGAATTCATACAAGAGAGAATCACCATGAATGTAATCAGTGTGGCAAGGCCTTCAGCACAAGGTCCTCCCTCACCGGCCATAATAGTATTCATACAGGGGAGAAACCTTATGAGTGCCATGACTGTGGGAAAGCCTTCAGGAAGAGCTCATACCTGACACAGCACATGAGAACTCATACTGGAGAAAAACCCTATGAGTGTGATCAGTGTGGGAAATCCTTCAGCAGCAGCTTCTCTCTTACTGTGCACAAGAGAATTCACACTGGGGAGAAGCCCTATGAATGCAGTAACTGTGGGAAAGCATTTAATAATCTCTCAGCTGTTAAGAAACACGTGAGGACTCACACTGGAGAGAAACCCTACGAATGTAATCATTGCGGAAAATCTTTCACCACTAACTCTTACCTTTCTGTGCACAAGAGAATTCATAATAGGTGGATATGAGTACAATAACTAGGAAAGCATTCACTGATTTCTTAACCCTCAGACGACTGATGGGAACTCACCAGATGGGTGAGTTACCTGCTGCTGCATAACAGATTTCCCTCCAAAACATGGTGGCTTCAGACCACATACTTTTATTATCTCACAATTTCTGTAGGTCGGGAATTTGGAAACGGCTTAGCTCTGTAGTCCTGGCCCGGGATCTGTCATGAGGTGAGGTCAAGATGTCTGCTGGAGCCACAGTCATCGGAGTTTTTACTGATAAAGAATCTCCTTCCAGAATGGCTCACTCACATGTCTATCGAGTTAATGCAGCTGTTGGCCAAGAACCTTCATTACTTCACTCTCCAGAGGGCCAAGTATCTTCACGATGTAGCATCAGCTTCCTCCCAAAGCTTTTCATCTTCAGGAGAGCTAATGCAGAATCCACAGTGTCTTTTGTGACCTAGCCTCAGAAGGACATTATCATCACTTCTTCCATGCTGTATTGCTTACACAGTGTGGGAAGAAACAACACAGGGTATGTATTTTAGGAGACATAATAAGGAACCATCTGGGAAGTTTGCCATGAAATCAGTGAAGAAAAGCAGGCTCTCATTCTTCCAATCTATTATATATGAAGTAGCCTTCAGGAATTCATGTTAATTCACTCTGGAGAGAAACCTCATGAGTGCAGTCTTTGTGGTAAGCTTTCAGCTCAAACTCACCCTGATGTGCACAAAAGATTATGGAGAGAAAGCTGAGGGATGCAGGAGCTGTAGGAAAGCCTTCAACGGTATCTCCTGGCAGTCATGTAACAGTTCACACCAAGGGGAAAACCTTACGATTATCCTCAGTGCAAAAGCCTTCCGCGCCACTCATCCCATAGAACACATGTGAGAAATCACTGCAGGAATGTGGGAAACCCTTCAGCACAAGTGTTTGCGTTACTGAGCAAAGGATGGGGAGATAGTCCGAATACAGTTACTGTGGGGAAGCCTCGAGTGTTCTCTCGATTTTTAAGGGACATGAGGATTTATTCTGGAGAGAAATTGCCATCGAATGTTCATCAGTATCGAAAAGTTCCTTTGGAAACAGAATTCACTGCAGACACTTGTGAATATAAAGACTGAGGGAATGATTTTAATGATACCTCTTACATTAGGAAAAATCTGGATGCAAAACTTGCGAGTAGATCAGTTTGGAAGAATCTTTCAGTGATTCTTTACCTGTTCGTGAGAACTCACACTGGAGGGAAACCCTAGAAAAGTGACATCTCAGCTTTTTACTGAGTGGCCAAAAAATAAGTTATACTGGGAGTGGAAATTATGAATACTGAGTGTGGATTTACCTTTATCAGTGTCTCCCTGAGATCGGGCCACTAATTCATTAATTTTCAATCTTTTTGTTTTAGTATAAACACTTACATCAATAGCCATACCCTAAAATAAACCTTAAATTATGTTCCATAGTTTTGTATGTAATATGTTTACTCTAATTTACTCTTTTAAAACATCAGTACCTAGCATATCCAAAAAGCCATTTCTGAATATCTCCTGAGTGAATTAGTTTATCACTAGTGGAAATTAGACTATATTTACTGTATACTTTTTCTAGTTTAATGGCATTTTTGTCAGGTAAGTGGACTTTACAGTGCTGACTCGTTTTTATCTTTCTCCTCCAGTGGGGCCTTTTGTTTAGCTTCTTTCCCAATGTCCATTGCCCCCTACTCATTTATCTACAGAATGTTTTTGTTGTCGTTCAAGTTGTCAATGAGCAGGATTAAAAATATGCAACTTACAGGGCTTCTCTGAAGCCCAGAGAGGTATCGTCTGGCTCTGCCGACCGTGAGGAGTAGGTAGAAATCACTGGGGAGAACATCATCTGGCTTGTGCCCCATATCTTGTTCATCTGACCCGCCCTTTCTCTTGAAAGGCAACTCAAGGCCAAGAGTCGGAAGCGCTATATTTTGATCATGATAACAAACACCACAGTGCAGCAAAAAAACACAATGATGTGGGCCCCCAGACCTCTGATTGGCGGTATCCACTCTGGACTGCTCGTGCCCAGACTACTCCTTACACGATTAAGAGTAACCTCTAACTGATTGAAGCCAAAGTCTTTTTTTTTTTTTTTTGGTTTGGTTTTGAGGTGGTGGTCTGTTCATGTCCAGCTGAATGCAGTATCTAACTAGTAAACCGATTAGTTGGTCCCATTTTATAAGTGTTCCATATTTCCTTGAAAATACTGTATCTTCTCTAAGTTTTAGATGTAGACTGTGTGCCCATTAACTCAAGCTAATTGTATTTCCAGATATAGTGTGTACATTCAGATTTTTGTCCTCGAGCTTACTTAGTGGTATGTGTGTATTAAAGTCTTCTTCTAAGGATATGGATTAACAATTTTTTGTCATTTCTGTCATTTTTTCCTTTATGTATTTGGATGTATAACGAAGAACATTCCAGATCAGTTGCTTTCCTTGTGAATTGTTTCTTTTTATGTAGGGTCGTTTTTTTCATAATGAAGTAATTCAGTACATTAATAATGACCAAACATTTATGTAGCCCTTCCTGTAGCTGAGGCACTCTTCTGAATGCCTTATGAAAATAACAACTTATTGAGTACTCAATATAAGCTTAAGAAGTATGTACTATTATTATCCCCATTTTACAGATGAGAAAACTAACATGATGTACTTGTAACTTGCCTGAACTCGCTGGCTAGTAAGTAGTAGAACCCAGATTTGAATCCCATCTGTGCTCTTAACTCCTAGTCTATCTTTTGAGTATATTCTACATTCCAGGCACTGTTTGAGACACTGGTCTTTATAACAACGCAGGAAACGCACATTTTGCTACTGAAGCATCTACATTCTTCAGTCTTTCTTGGGGAAAGAAAGATTATAGAAAAATCAAGAAGACATGCTATTTTAAGTGTTGAGCAGAAAAGCAAAGCATAAAGTAGTTAAAGGGGATTGGAGTCTTACCATTGTATATAAAATAGCCTCTTAGTTAAGGGACAGTTGAGCAGAGACCTTAATGAGTTGGGACAGTGAGTCGTGGATTTATGTGGCAAGAGCAGTCTTGGCATGCAAAGGCCCACAGCAAAGAGGCCAACGAGACTGGAGTAGAGCAAGTCGGGGGTACAGTGAGGGTGTCGTAGAAGATGATGTGGTCAGAGACGTGGTGGATCTTGATCTTGTTGGGTTTTGTTTTCACATTAGGACTTTTTCTTAAACTTTGAGTGAGTTCACGTGCCAGTCAGAGACCCAGCAGGAAACACTGACACAGACTAGGACAATTCAGGTAGAGTTTTCATAAAGAGACTATTCACAGAGTTGTGAACAGGATGGAGGAAAATGACAAAAAGTGGTTGGTACCCAGTAGCTGGTAAGGCTGGGGGTCTATTAACATCCCTGACCCTGAAAGGCTAAGAGAAGGGAACAATTACTGAAGTCCACAGACAAGAGAGGAAAGAACTGCATTCTGCATTCCAGGAAGGGGGAGGGGGCAGCGAGGAGTAGTATCCAGCCCCATTCTGCAAGAAATAGCCAGAGCTAGACTTCACCTTTCATCCTTCTGATTTCATGTCTAGGGTCCCATTGACTAAACCCAACCAAAGGCCATAAGGCAAGGAATCCCACTGATGTAGTTCATATTGATTAATGTTACTAGATTCAAAGGTAGAGAAAAGTGGGTCCATGGGGGCACATGGAAGCTATGCAGAACTTTCCACCTCTTTTCCTTCTCAGAGTCTACTTTTGTCAGTCACCTGCGTAGAAAGTTCATATGCCTGAATTCTAGCAGCTGCTGTACAGACTGGGTATCGTCAAAGCATTGACGCTCCCGCCTGCAGTCTAAAACGGTTGCCTTCCCACGTGCTCTTCATATAAGGTGGGTCATGGGACTCTTGGGGGGAAGTCACAAAAAATATGAACCTAAAAGTCCTCCCAGCAAAGTAAGGGTCCCACTGAGCTTTACGATTGCTGTGAGAGCAGCACACGAGGGAAGAACACCCTGGCTTCCGGCTCAGGTCACCCAGATGGGGCGGGACTTCTGTGACACGGTAAGGGTGCAGAGGACATCGGCACTCAGGTAAGCCTTTGGGATGCCTCTTGTCCCCATTTAAAAAAATAAATGTAGCAGCTGAGAAAGGCATGTTGACCAGGCGTTGTGACTCCTCAGGGGTGAGGATCTGGATCATCCCTCCAAGGAAGCCACGTCGTCCAGCGAGGTCGGGGTCAGGGGTGGAGGGAACCTGGGGCGGGATAGTGGGAGCGTGGTGGCTGAGTATCAGTTGCAGCACCATGAGAGGCTGCTGTCCAGAGCGGCCTATGATGTGTTCTCCCCATCTTCCTCTTGTACGTTTCCCGGAACAAGATGACCGACCAGAATCCAGCGCGTTTACTTTCAAGAAGCAAGTGCGCTGAGTGGCGGAAGTGTTGGGCCATAATGGAGACAGTGGTGCAGTTCGCAGATTCTTCTCTCAGGACTAAGTCACTCATTCCCCCAGCTGCTGGAAGCGTTGTGATGGCTTGTGCTGCCAGGCTCCCAGGAGTTCTCTCGGGCCAAAGGACCAAAGGAAAGTACCACACCGAAGGTTAAGTCCATCCCCTCGGGCAGCCAATTCCAGTGACCGGTTCATACCAGGAGTACAAATGCCCAAATTCCTTTGCCTCAATTTGTGATACCACGAAAGACCACCTCAGCTCCAGAACTCCCCAGGGGAGTAACTTACCTCCGTGTTTACCTTACCAGAGTTCAATCTCTTATTCTGCCCAATCTTAGTTCTCTCCTTTAGAGATGGTTGCCTCAAGCAAGTGACAAACTCCTTGTTTCATTTCTTCATCTGTACAACAGATGATGGAATGCCTTCCTCGTAGACTTGTATTAAGGATTCAATTAGTTAACATATGTTAAAGCGGTAAGAACAGATACTACACTTGATCTTAGCCAAAAGGCCGAGAAGCGATTAATTAGTTAACATATGTAAGGCATTTATAGGACTTCTGGTATATAGGAAACATTATTTTATCTTTTATTATAAACTAATTAAAACTTATTATAGGAATATACTGAGCAAAATAAGCCACACACACAAAAAGTGTAATGTTATATGATTCTATAAATTTCAAGAATAGCAAAAAAATCTGATAGAAAAATATCAGACTATGGCTGCATCTAAACACGCTGACATGTGTCATGAAGGACCTTCATAAAGTGAAGAGAATATTCTAGATCTCAATAGGAGTATAGGTTACATAAATAGATGCAGTTGTCAAAATGTATTGAACTATACACTCAAGATATGTACATCGAACTGTATGCAACTTGTGCCCCAACTTGATTTATCCAAGTGAGAGAAACCAGACATGAAAAGCCATTTTATTGGATGATTACATTATATGACGTTTAGTAAAAGGCAAAACTGTAGAGACAGACAACAGATCAGTGGTTTTCAGGGACAAGAAGGAAGAGAGGGGGATGACCACAAAGGGGCAGTTGAAAGGAATTTGGGAGTGACGGAGTTGTCGTCGTGTGGCTGTGCTGGTGGATACACAACTCTGGGCACTGGCCAAAACCTATAGAACTACGCAGCACACAGTAAATATTACCGTAGGTTAACCCACCAGGTAGCAGAGGGGATGCAAAATAGAATAAACTATAATAAATGAAGCTAGTACAAATGAGTGACATCAGAAGGAAGAAAACCAAATTTACTTTGGAAAAGTGTATTTTGACAAGAGATGTAAAGCTGACTACAAGAAGAACTCTCCAGAAATCCTCTGGTTGAAAATGGTTTTCTCACGATGGTGTGGATCAGCAATTGTGAAACTACTTTATATGCACACTAGAGAACAATATGTTGTGGATAATGAAAGCCAGTTTCTCATTGTGAAAGAGAAATGTTACAAACAAGGAAAGAGAGAAGGCTAGAATAAACACTGGCGTTGATTGGATTAGATTTGGGAGTATCAGTATGAATTCATGCTTTTTACTAGGTGGATGGACAGGTGTGTGTGTGTGCGTGCACGTGCACGCGCGTATAGGATAGGACGCTTTCATATATTTTCAAGGCCTGTCAGCTCAGGCCTAGTAGCAATGACAGTCTAATAGCAATGAGAATACCTATCACCCACTGAAATCTTAGTTTCTAAAATAATAGTCTTAAAAAAAAAAGAAGACGACGACCAGGGCTCTGGAGAAATGGGGGCTGTCACAGGGAATATAGAACCTGATCCTAAAATGTCTGAATTTCTTTTAATCGAAAAGGTTGACAAAGAAGAAGCCCCCAGAATTTGCCTAAAAATTCCCCTCAGGTCCTTAGGCAACACCTAAGCTGAGCACGTACGGAGCAGGACTGCGGGAGGCTTAGAAGAGAGTAGCTATAGAAAGCCGGAGATTGTGCAGAAAATTCAGAGGTCACACATGCCAGTAGTCACAGGTTGGTTATTGGACCCATCTGGAGTGGAACGAGGGAGAGAGACAGAGAGGAGAGACAGGAGAAGGAATGGGAAGACAAGGGAAGGGAAGTCGGGGGTGGGGGGAGGAAAGGAAAGAAAAGAGGGAGGAAGGAAGGAGGGAAGGAAAGAAAGAAAAAGAAAGAGGGAAGGAGGGAAGGAAAGAAAGAAAGAAAAAGAAAAGAGGGGGGGAAGCAGGTTTTTAATTATGCCCCTACAAATGTCACACCCTGACAGTAAGTACCGTGACTACAGGTAAGGACTGCATCTTAGAAGTCAGTGCAAAACTGAAATAGAGCTTTTAGAGGCTCAACTCTAGGCTTTGCAGGCTCAGCGTGGTCCATTAGTACCATAACTGCCTGTCACAACAAAACCTAACCTTTAGAGGAAGGTGCCAGAATGAAGAGCCTCTACCAACTATATTGTCGAGATCCAGCCAGCGAGAGCACTAGACACCCAGAGTCTGCAGGAGGGTGTTCTCAATTAAGAACATACAAATCAGGAGAAACAGGTCCAGAAACCAGGCATTTGAAGTTAGCAGACAAGGACTTCAAAATACCTGGAATAATATGTTAAGAAAAATAGAAATGTGGGAAAATTGTAGAAAGAGAAAGACACGCTGCAAATCCTCAAACCAACTGAAGAAAGGACATGTCGCTTTCAAAGGAGCCAACAGTAAGACTGATGATTTTTCCCAAACAAACTATGGAAGCAGAAAAATAACACCTGGCATCCAAAGGGTTGAATGGGGGGTTGGGGGGTGGGTGGGGGGTTATGAAGTGCCAATGTACACTTCAATGACCTAAGAAAAAGGTCCCTTGGGGATGCAGAAAATGGAAGATATGTTCCAACAAGGGTTTTAGAAAAGCAAAAGCTGAATCAATGCTATACAACCGGACTGTACTGGAAGAAAAACTAAAGAGAGTCTTCAGGCTGAAGGAAATCTTTAAAAAGGAATTCTATGTGTGCTCAGGATAGACTAAAGTGGAGATGAATGGAACTTTTAAAGTACACTGGTATAAGGCCGAAACTCTACTTTTCTCTCTGTTCAAAAGACAAAGTTTTCTTGGATTGTTGATCTGCTCTTGGTAGGACAATGTAAACAGAGGTTTTCTCTTTTGCCTGCTTAGAAAGCCAAAGCTTCGGGTTTCGTCTTTGTCAGGTCTTTGATTGCTTAGTTGAAACTTCTGGATGTTGAAGGAGCTAGCTTTTGCTAACAGCTAAATAATCAGGCCAGGGGTGTTAAGACTGGACTTGTCCCACAAATGCATTGGGCTCAGTTGGGTTATCTCTGGGAATGGAGGGTTTTCTTGGGGAGAAAAACTATTTGTTGTTTGCCTAAATTAGATAACTCGAGGTAATACACGATTCTGTGGGGACGATATTTAAAGGATGGGAATCACCCAATGTTAACTGAGAAGGACCCTCAACTTGGCGAAGTGATCCAGAAACTGACCCTCAAGATCTCAGCCCTGCTCCCTGGTAGCTGGCTGGTCCACGCGCGGCAGAAGCTTGAGGACTCTGCACAGTGAAACTCCGGTGTGAGAGTAGCCGGAGGAATAAACAGACTGGGGAGTATTAGGCCCTAAAATACCCCCATTGTTTCCACTCACCCACTTCCATTCTGGTGACCCTAGGAATGTAACTCGGTAAACCTGTTTCTTAAGATTCTGTTAAACAACCCCACCGGCAAAGGCAAAGTCAACAGATGAAAGTCATCTATCTAGTCACTGCCCCCGAGGTATCTTACGACTTAATTAGCTACCGCCAAATGCTGCAAGACTGTGATTGGTTACTCTGGCCTGTATAAACCCTCAGCGTCTGCGCCGTGGCTCGCTCTTCCCAGGAGTTACACCTACGCGGGAGGGGTCGTTCAGGCGAACTAAGGTAAACACCCACTAAACCAACTCCGTTTGTGTTCGTGGATTCTAGTCTCGGTGACTCGCATTTGGAAAAAAAGGTCCAACAGCCTGAGAGGGATAGATAAAGAGGGGAGAGGAGTTAAAGAAAAGGAGGAAAGGAGACTTTCTAAGTTGTTTCAACGCCACAAATGAATTCAGGAGGCTTCAAACAGCGACGCCGACCGGCGTGGG
>PISW01006435.1:0-109150 GCA_004023785.1 Mungos mungo | reverse complement strand
ACCCACAAAACAAATAACCCAGTGAAGAAATGGGCAGAAGACATGAACAGACACTTCTCCAAAGAGGACATCCAGATGGCCTACAGGCACATGAAATGATGCTCAACATCACTCATCATCAGGGAAACACAAATCAAAACCACACTGAGATACCACCTCACGCCAGTCAGAGTGGCTAAAATGAACAAATCAAGAGTCTATAGATGCTGGCGAGGGTGTGGAGAGATGGGCACCCTCCTACACTGTTGGTGGGAATGTCAACTGGTGCAGCCGCTCTGGAAAACAGTGTGGAGGTTCCTCAAAAAACTATCCATAGAACTCCCTTATGACCTAGCAATAGCACTGCTAGGGATTTACCCAAGGGATACAGAAGTGCTGATGCATAGGAGCACATGTACCCCAATGTTCATAGTAGCAATGTCAACGATAGCCAAAACCTGGAAAGAGCCTAAATGTCCATCACCTGATGAGTGGATCAAGAAGATGTGGTATGTATACACAATGGAGTATTACATGGCAATGAGAAAGAATGAAATCTGGCCACTTGTAGCAAAGTGGATGGACCTCAAGGGTGTCATGCTAAGCGAAATAAGTCAGGCAGAGAAGGACAGACACCATATGTTTGCACTCATAGGTCTAACAGGAAAACAGGAGAAACCTAATGGAGGACAAGGGGGAGGGAAAGAGGGAAAGAGTTGGGGAGAGAGAGGGATGCAAAACCTGAAACACTATTGAATGATGAAAATGAGCTGAGGGTTGAAGGGGGAGGGGGAGGGGGGAAAGAGGTGGTGGTGATGGAGGAGGGCACTTGTGGGGAAGAGCACTGGGTGTTGTATAGAAACCAATTTGACATTAAACTATTTTTAAAAAAATAGCCAAATTATGGAAACAGCCCAAATGTCCATTATCTGATAAATGGGTAAAGAAGAGGTGGTACACACACACACACACACACACGTATTGTTAGCACTGCCCTTGACAGGGATGGAAGAGGCCGCTGACCTGACAACATACATCCTGTTAAGGCACCTACTTCAGGGCATCTACACAAACAATGGAATATTACTCAGCCGTAAAAAGGAATGAAATCATGCCATTTGCATCAACATGGATGGACCTACATGGCAATGAGAAAGAATGAAATATGGCCATTTGTAGGAAAGTGGATGGACCTCCAGGGTGTCATGCTAAGTGAAATAAATCAGTCAGAGAGGCAAATACCATTGGATTTCACTCATATGTAGAACTTAAAGAATACAAATGAGTAAAGGGGGAAAAAAAGAGAGGAAAACCAACAAACAGGCTCTTAACCATAGAGAACAAACTGATGATCACCAGAGGAGAGGGGGTTGGGGGAATGGGGGTAACAGGTGATGGGGATCAAAGAGTGCACTGGGACAAGCATCAGGTGATGTATGGAATTGTTCAAGTGTCACTATGTTGTACACCTGAAGCTAACATTACACTGTATGTTAACTAACTGAAATTTAGATAAAAACTTTAAAAAAGAAAGTAAAAAGAATTGATGTACAATATAAAAAGAAAATGTGACATCAAAAACAAACTGGTGAAGGGAGTATACACATGGAACTTTAGAATGCATTCAAATTTAAGCTGTTATCAAGATGACAGTTATAAACCTAACATGCTGTATGTAAGCCTCCTGGTGAGCACATAGCATAAGCTTATAGTAAGCAAAAGATTAAAGTGTATATCCATACCATTGGAGAAAGTCATCAAACCACAAATAAGGAGAATAAGATCATAAGACATAGAGAAGGTTTACAAAAAGAGGCAGGAAATAATTCAAATTGTAATAGATAATTACTTGTAATAAAGGAATTATGACCATTAGAATTACTTAACAATAAATGGAGTACATTTTCCATTCATAAGACCACGAGTGGGGCACCTGGGAGGCTCACTCGGTTAAGGGTCCAACTTCAGCTCAGGTCATGATCTCACAGTTTGTGGGTTCAAACCCTGCATTGGGCTCTGTGCTGACAGCTTGGAGCCTTGAGCCTGCTTCATATTCTGGGTCTCCCTGTCTTTCTCTACTGCACTGTCTGTCTCTCAAAAATAAACATTAAACAAAAAATTTTTAAAAAGTGTGCTAAATGGTTTAAGAGAGAGAGAGAGAGAGAGAGACCTAACTATAGCCTACCTTTGAAGACACATTTTAGCTTTAAAGACACACAGAAACAAATCAAAGGGATGGAAAAATCATATTTCATACAAATGGAAATGAAAAGAAAGTTGGGGTAGCTGTACATATATCAGACAAAATGGGCTTTAAATCAAAGACATGTAGGGGCACCTGGGTGGCTCAGTAGGTTAAGCGTCCGACTTCAGCTCAGGTCATGATCTCCCTATCTGTGAGTCCAAGTCCCACCTCAGACTCTGTGCTGACAGTTCAGAGCCTGGACCTTGCTTCAGATTCCATGTCTCCCTCCCTCCCTCCCTCTCTCTCTCTCTCTCAAAAGTAAATAAAGATTGAAAAAAAAAAAAACCTTTCTTTTTTTAAATAGATCAAAGACACGTAAAGGAAATATCAAATCTAAAGGGAGAAACAGAGAGAGAGGGGCACCTGGGTTGTCCAGTCAGCTAAGTGTCCAACTTCGGCTCAAGTCATGATCTCATTGTTCATCAGTTTCCAGCCCCCCATCGGGCTCTGTGCTGACAGCTCAGAGCCTGGAGCCTGCATTGGATTCTGTGTCTCCTTCTCTTTCTTCCCCTCTCATTCTCTCTCTCTCAAAACTAATATAAAAAATTTTTTTTAAGGGAGAAACAGCTACATAACAATAGTCAAGAATGTACAGATCCCACATACATCAGTGGGTAGACCATCAAGAGAGAAAATAAGTAAGGATACACTGGCCATAAATAATACATTAGACCAGAGTCTTGAGATCTATAGAGAACATTCTATCCAAAAGCAACAATGTAACCAAACAAAAGCAAGTGCTCATGAGCATTCTTTAGGATGCGTCCCATGTCAGGCCACAAAGCAAGTCTTAATAAATTTAAGAAGATTGAAATCATAACCAGGATCTTTCCTCAGCACAGCATGATGAAACAAGAAATCAATTTTAATTAAGAAAACTAGAAAGGTCACTAACGTGGAGATTATACAATATTCTGTGAACAACCAATGGGCCAATGAAGAAACAAAATAGAAATTAAAACATAGCTTGTACAAATAAAAGTGGAAAAAATTTTTACCAAAACCAAATGAGAGAAAGCAAAAGCAGTTCTAAGAGGAAGGTTCATAGAAAAAAAGGCCTCCATCAGGAAATAAGTATCTCAATTAACAACCTAGGTTTACAACTCAAGGAACTAGAAAAATAAAGTAGTAGAAAGAAGGAAAAAGAATTTGACTAGAAATAAATGCAGACTAAAAACATAGTGGGGGGGGTGGAAATCAATGAAAACTAAGAGCTGATTTTCTGAAAAAATAAATAAAATTAATAAGCCCCTAACTAGATTCTTTAGGGGGAAAAAAGGAGAACTCAAATTCAGACATGAAAAAAGAGACATTACAATTGATACCCCAGAAACACAAAGAATCTGGGGCGCCTGGGTGGCTCAGTTGGTTAAACATCTGACTTCGGCTCAGGTCATGATCTCCTAGTCTGTGGGTTTGAGCCCAGCGTTGGGCTCTGTGCTGATAGCTCAGAGCCTGGAGCCTGCTTCAGATTCTGTTTCCCTCTCTCTCTGGCCCTCCCCCACGCATGCTCTGTTTCTCAAAAATAAAAACATTAAAAAAAATTTTTTTAAAGACATAAAAAGTTTTAATACAAAAGGATCAAAAAGGAGTAATATGAACTATTATACATCAACAAATTTGGCAATCAAGAAGAAATAGATAAATTCCTAAAAATATAAAATCTACCCAGACTAAATCAGGAAGAAATATAAAATCTGAACAGACCAATTACTAATGAGGAGACTCCATCAGTAATGAAAAACTTCCCAACAACCAAAAAAGGAACCACACAGCTTCACTGGTGAAGTTTATGCAACTTAAAATTTTTTTATGTTTATTTATTTTTCAAGGAGAGAGAGAGAGAACATGAGCGTGGGAGAGGCAGAGAGAGAGGAAAATAGAATCTTAAAAAGGCTCCAGGCTCTGAGCTGTCAGCACAGAACCCAACTCAAGGCTCAAACTCACAAGCTGAGATTATGACCTGAGCCGAAGTCAGACGCTTAATCAACTGAGCCACCCAGGCACCCCAATGCAACGTTTAAAGAAGGAATAACCAATTCTTTTCAAATGCTTTTTTGAAACTAAAAGGAAATTTTTCCAAACTCATTTACCCTGATAGCAAAACCAGAGGACACTATAAAAAAAAATTACAGTCAATACCCAGGATGAATTATAGATTGAAAAAGAATCCACAGGATATTAACAAAACAAATTCAACAATACGTTAAAAGGCATAAATGATCAAGTGAGATTTATCCCAGGAGCACAAGGAGGTTCAGTAGCTGCAGATCAATCGTCTGATACCACAATAAAATGAAGGCTAAGAACTAGATGATCAGAGGCTACCACTCAACAGGGCAGTGTAGGAAGGTCCTGCTCTCACCCCTTCCCATGGACCCAGCAAGGTCTGAGACCTAAAGACTAGCATAGCGGCTGTTCCACAGCTAAAGATATAAAGGAAAAGACACATCGAGATGGGGAGACGGGGCAGAAACACATTCCTGGGATGGTGACCCACAAAGAAAAGTATCACAGGCTTGG
Source organism: Mungos mungo (assembly GCA_004023785.1). Taxonomy (NCBI): domain Eukaryota; kingdom Metazoa; phylum Chordata; class Mammalia; order Carnivora; family Herpestidae; genus Mungos; species Mungos mungo. The sequence continues at coordinate 104,403 of PISW01006435.1, read as the reverse complement.
AGGTCCTTCCTGAGGAGCAATGGCTTCAAGCCCCACACGGGACAATACCCCCCATCACAGGTACCCCTGGGAAGATCAGCTCCCATAAAGTCTGGCTTTAAAAGATCAGTGGTACTCACCTCAAGGAGCTTCAAAACTCAACCAGCATCCCCACCAGGATAGCCAGAAGGCTATCGAAGTAGAGGCTGCTGCTAAAGTGCCCGTGCAGGAGCTCACCTGCTCCCAGACTTAGCACGGCAGCGGCGGTTTGGAAAGCACCTGGCACACATGTGAAGATTACTGACTAGTTCTGGGTTGCATGCTGGAGGAACAGAATTCTGTAGGAACTTTATCCAGGGCTGAGAGTGCAGGCAGGTGCCATTTTTCTTGACCTGCTTCTGCCTCGCCGGCCTGATGCTGGGGAGTGCCAGCTCTGACAACCCTCCACACAGACTGCTAGCCGCGCCCACCCTTCCCCGATCGTCCGCAGCAGACACCCTCTGCCCACTCCAAAAGGAGCTCTGCCCAAGCAGCTCCCAGCCCACCAAACCTGACGGTGGCCTCCGCCAGTACTCTTGTCCCCTTCCCCGCTCCACAGGAGTGGAACCTCTCTGCTGCGTGGACTCAGATGGGACCAGCACTCCACAAAGGGGCTATGTTCTGCCACGGCCAGGAAGCAGTCTTAGCTGTCAACTGGTCAAACTGGGTAGCTGTAAAAGGGGCCCCTGCCATAGGCAGGGCAAACCTCACCTACCGGCATGCCTGCAATAGTCCCAACTGGGCCTAACAGCTAGCCAGACTTGGGGCCAGCCCTGCCCACCGGTGCACCCCCAGGGGATGTAGCCAGTCCTTTGGGCCAGCCAGTCCAGCAGCCAACTCCACCCCCCATCTACAGCCGTAAGCGGAAGCTGCCTGCAGGGGAGACGGGCTCTGGTACCCAAGGGGCATCGTGCCTCTGGGGGCCACAGATGCTTTTCACGTAAGGCCGCTCTTTCAAGAGCGGGTAACACAGCTAGTCTAAATAAGACATGGAAACCAGTACAGATGGACAAAATGAGGAGACAGAAATATATTCTAAGTCAAAGAATAAGACCAAACCTCAGAAAAAAAAAAAAAAACTAAATGAAATGGAGATAAACAATCCTGATAGAGTCCAAAGTCACAAAGATGCTCACTGAATCTGAGAGAAGGAATAAACACATAAGAATTTCACCCAAGAAATAAAATCTAAAAAAACATTTCAGTGCTCAAGAAGAATTGAAGTGAAATATACATTAGAGGAAATCAATAGTCTATTTTTGAGGCTCAGAAAAGCAAATTGGCAATCTCAAAGATATGGCAGTAGAAACATCCAAGCTGAACAGCAAAATGAAAAGAATTAAATAAGAATTTAAGGATGCCTGGGATAACATCAAGCATACTAATATTTACATCATAGGAATCTAGAAGGATGAGAGAGAGAGAGAGAGACACACAGAGAGAGAGAGAGAGAGAGAGAGAGAGAGAGAGAGAGAGAGAGAGGCAAAAACACTTAAAGAAATAATTTCTGAAAACTTCGCTAACCTGGGGAAGGAAACAGACATCCAGGTCTAGGAAACAGAGAGATCCCCAAACAAAATAAACCCAAAGAAAATCCACACTAAGATGTATAGTAACTAATATTTCAAAAATTAGTGAATTTTAAGAGCAGCAAAAGAAAAAAATTAGTTACATACAAGATAACACCCATAAGACTTCAGGCCAGAAGGGAGTGGCAAAATATATTCAAAGAGCTGAAAGGAAAACACCTAGAACCAAGAATACTCTACATGGCAAGATTATCACTGAGAATTGAAGGAGAGAGAAAGATTTTTCAGGCAAACAAATGTTAAGTGAGTTTATCACCACTAAACTCATTTTATAAGAAATGCTAAAGTGTCTACTAGAAAAGGCCAACAGTAGAAGAAAATTATAAGAAGTATCTTTTGTTGGCGTGTGAAATAGATCATAAAATATATGAGAAGTTAGATAAAGATAGTTCTTTTAGAATGTGTTTGACAGTAAGCAGTTATCAACCTAAAATAGACTGCTATACCCATAGTATGGTATACATAATCCTCATGGTAACCATATGGATATTCAACAATAAAGAAAAAGGAATTCTAACACTAAATTTCTCAAATCACAAAATAAGAGAGCAAGAAAGGAACAAAGAACTAAAAAAGCCACCAGAAAACAGTATCAAAAAAGCAATATGTACAGACCTATCAATAATTACTTTAAAGGTAAATCATCTAAATGCTCCAATCAAAAGAAAGATATAAGGTGACTGAATGGTAAAAAAAATAAGTCCCATTTTTTAAAACATTTGTTTATTGTCGACAAACAGAGAGAGACAGAGCAAGGAAAGGGAAGACACACACACACACACACACACACACACACACACAGAACCTGAAGCAGACTTCAGGCTCTGAGCTGTCGGCACAGAGCTCAACACGGAGCTCAAACTCACAAGTGGCAAGACGACCTGAGCCAAAGTCTGATGCTTCACTGACTGAGGTACCCAGGCACCTCCCAAAATAAGTCCCATTTAGATGCTGTCTACAAGAAACTCACACACATCTAGTTTGGAAGTGAAAAATAGGACAAGATTCCATGCAAATGAAACTTTTAAAAGCTGGGGTAGCAAAACTTACATGGGGAAGTGGGAAGACTTTAAAACAGACTGTATAGCAAGAGACCAAAAAGTCATTACATAATAAAGGGACCAATCCCACAGTATATAACAGTTGTAAATATCTATGTACCCAACATAGCAACACCGAAGTGTGTAAAGCAAATATTAGCAAAGAAATTTACAGTAATCTCCAAATAGTAGGGAACTTTAACATTCCACTTACTTCAACGAATAGTTGATCTGCCCCCCCCCCCAAATCAATAAGAAAGCATTGGCTTTATTATTTCTTAAACAACACATTAGACCAGTTGGAATTAACAGATATACACAGAACATTCCATCCAATAATTTCAAGTATACATAGAATATTTTCCAGGACAAACCAAATGTTAGACCAAATATATCTCAATACATTAAAGAAATTGAAATGATACCAAGCATCTTTTCTCACCACAATGTTATGAAACTAGAAATCAATTACTGGGTTAAAAAAAAAAAAGAACTGGAAAAATCACAGACTACTTAACAACATGCTACTAAACAACTGTTATGCCAATAAAGAAAAATCCAAAAATGCCTTCATATAAAAATGGAAACACTATTCTAAAATCTATGGAACACAGTAAAGCAGTGATAAGAGTGAATTATATAGCAATACAGCCCTATGTAACAAGCAAAACTACCCCAAAAATCTCCAACAATCTAACCTTATACCTAAAGGAAATAGAAAAACCCAACGAAGTCCAAAGTTAGTAGAAGTAATAAATATCAGAGTAGGAATCAGTAATGGTGAATAAACAATATAAAAGACTATATAAACTAACCTAGTTCCCTGAAAGATAAAAACTGATAAAACTTTACCTTGACTCATTAAGAAAAAAGAAAATCAATCAGAAATAAAAGAAGTTATAGTCAGCAGCAAGAAAATACAAAGGATTATAAAAGATTACAACAAATGAGCAAATAACAAATTATTCAACAAAAAATAATTGGATACATTTCTACAAACATAATCTTCCAAGATTGAATCAAGGGGGGAAAAAACCTAAACAGACTGATTACTTACAATAAAATCAAATCAGGAATAAAAAAAAAACAAACAAGCCAAAGTCTAGGACCAGTCACATTCATAGATAAATTACACTACACATTTTAAGATGAGTTAGTACCTATTATCAAATTATTACATCAAGTTTGAAGAGGACACTTTTCAATTTCTACAAGGCCCACATTCCTGACACCAAAACCAGTCATAAAAGCTACAAAATAAAAGAAAACGTTACAGCCCAATATCCATGATGAACATAGATGCAAAAATCCTTACAGAAGATCAGCAAACTGAATTCAACAATACATTAAAAGGATCACATATCACAGTCAAGTGATATTTAGTGCAGGGAAACAAAGATGATTCAATATCCACAAATCCACATGATACACTGGATTAACAAAATGAAGGATAAAATCCTATGATTTTAATAGATACAGAAAGCAATGTGACAATAGTAGCTATCCATGATAAAAGTCTCAACAAAGTGAGTATAGAAGGAACATTCTTCAACAGAATAAGGCCACATAAACATACCACTAACATAATAATTCATATGAAAAAGTTGAGTGCTTTCCCTCTGATATCTCATACAAAACAAGAATGCCCACTCTTGCCACATTTATTCAACATAATACTGGAAGTCCTACCAGCATCAATCAGGCAAGTAAGACATAAATGCATCCAAACTGGTAAGGAAGAAGTAATTTGTCACTGTTTGCAGAAGACATGAAATTATACACACACACACACACACACACAAATCATAAAATTCCACACAAAAAACTTTTAAAATAAATAAGTTTTCAGGACTCAAAATTAATGTGCAAAATCTGTTGTTTCTATACAATAATAAACTATTATTAGTTTATTAAATTAAATGAACAATCCCATTTACAACTGTATCAAAAATAAAATACCTGGAAATAAACTTAACAAAGAAAGTTAAAGACCTGTGTACCAAAAACTACAATGCATGGATGAAAGAAAGTAAAGATGATACAAATAAATGGAAAATACATCATGCTCATGGATGGGAAGAATTAATGTTGTTAAAATGTCCATGTTACCCAAAGCAATCCACCCACTCAATGCAATCTCTATAAAATACCAAAAGCCTTTTTTTTTTTTTTTTTTTTTTTTTTACAAAAGTGGAATTAACATTTCAAAACTTTGTGTGGACCTACCAAAGACATTGAATATAGCCAAAGCAATCTTAAGAATAACAAAGCTGGAGGTATCATGGTCCAGATCTCAAACTATACTACCAAGCTATAGTAATTAACACAGAACAGCCAAGAAGTAAGTCACACTTGTAGAGTCAATCAACAATGAAGAAGGTAATAATATACAGCAGGAAAAGAGAGACTCAGTTACATGTGAAAGAATGAAGCTGGACCACTTTCTTAGACCACACACGAGAATGAAATCATAATGCATTGAAGACCTAAACATTAAGACCTGAAACCACAAAACTCCCCAAAGAAAACACAGGCAGTAAACTCACGGACTTCTGCCTTAGCAGTTTGGGGGATGTGTTTAGAGGCAAGCAACAAGGCAAAAATAAACCATTTGTCCTGCAAAAGAAGGAAAAGCTTTTGCATAGGGGAAACCATCCACCAAATGAAAAGGCAAGCTGCTGAATAAAAGAATGTATTTGCAAATGACATATTCAGTACGGGATTAGTATGAGAAATACACAAAGGACTCCTACAACTCAACACCAAAAGGGCTAACAGCCCAATTTAAAAGTGAGCAGAAATCTTGAATAGACATTTCTCCAAAGAGGACACACAGATGGCAAACAGGCACATGAAAAGATGCTCAACATCACTACTCACCAAGGAAATGCAAATCAAAACCACAATAAGGTATCACCTCACACCTGTCACAGTGACTAGTATCAAACTGATAGGAATTAACAAGTGTTGGCCAGCATGTAGAGAGAAGAAAACCATCACGCACGGTTGATGGGATTGTAAATTGGTGCAGACACTATGGAAAACAGTGTCACTGTTCCTCAAAATATTAAAAAGAGAAATACCATACCACCCAGAAATTCTATTTCCAGATATTTATTTGAAGAAAATGAAAAACACTAATTAAAAGAGGTACATATACCCCTATGTTCATTGCATCATATTTTACAACAACCAAAACATGAAAGCAACCTAAGTGTCCATCGATAGATGAATGTATAAAGATACGGCGTATGCATACAATAGTATTCTACTTAGCCATAAAAAGAATATGATCTTGTTACTTGCAGCAACATGGATGGACCTAGAACATATTATGTAAGTGAAATAAGTCAGACAAATACCTTGTGATTTCACTTTTATGTGAAATCTAAAAAAATAAATTAAATTAAATAAATAAAACAAAAGCAGAAAAAGGCTCATAAATACAAGAAAGAACCTAATGGTTGTCAAAGGGATGGGGGGCAGCAGTTTGGTCAAAATATTTCAAGGGGACCGAGAGGCACAAACTTTTAGTTTTAAAATAAATAGGCCACAGAGATGTAAAGTACAGCGAGGGAATATAGTCAGTGGGATTATAATAGGTATGTATGGGGATAGACGGTAACCAGACCTATGGTGATCATTTCATAAAGATACAAATCACTATGTTGTACACCTGAAATTAACATACTGCATGTCAACTGTACTTCAGTAAAGTATCATATTATCTCAATATCTGCAGAAAAAGAATTTTAACAATTCAACACCCATTCACAATAAAAACTCTCAGCGAAGTAGGTATCGAGGAGACATACCTCAACATAATAGAAAGGCCACAAACTACAAGCACATAACTATACTGAATGGTGAAAAGCTGAAAGATTTCCTCCAAAATCAGTTATGAGCCAAGGATGTCCACCTTTTGCCATTTTTACCCAATACAGTACTGGAAGTCATAACCAGAGGAATTAGGCAAAATAACAATAATAAATTAAACAAAACACATTCAAATTAGAATGGAAGTAAAATTGTCACCATTTTCAGATGATGTGTATATATATGTATATATATAAAACCTTAAGTACTCCACCAAGTAACTGTTCAAGTGATTGAAATTCAGTATAGTCACAGGATACTAAATCAATAAATAAAAATCCTTTGTATTTATATACACTAATAACAAACTTTCAGAAACCCACAATCCCATTTCTAATTGTATAAAGAATATAAAATATCTATGACTAAATTTAATCAAGGAAATGAAAGACCTGTGCCTTGATAACTATACAATATTAATTATACAACATACAACAATATATAACTAAAATATTAATGAAAGAAATTAAAGACATAAATAAATGTAAAGATATTTCTTACTCATCAATTAGAAGAATTAACAATCAGACATAGGCTTATGTAATTCCTACCAACATTCTAAAGGCAATTTTTACAAAGTAGAAAAAAATTCCTAAAATTTGCACAAAATCACAAACAACTCCAACAGTGAAAGCAGTCTTGAGAAAGAACAAAGCTGGAGCCATCACATGCCCTGATCGCAAACACTATTATAAAGCCATGGTAATCAAAACACTATGGTGTTGGCAAACGGAGGGACACAAAGATCAATGAAACAGAGCAGAGAGTCCAGAAATAAACTCACACATGTGCAGTCGTTTAACCTTCAGAAAAGAGCCAAAAATACACATGGGAAAACAATCTTGTCACTAAATGGTGCTGGGAAAACTGAACAGCCATGTGCAAAAGAACTATATTGATTTATATGCACTCAAAAAAAATTAGATTAACACCTTGAATGCAAGACTTCAAACTATAAAATTCCTAGGAGAAAACATGGGGCGGATCTCCTTGACATCATTCTTGGCAATGGCATTTTTTTTTTATTTATTTTTGAGAGACAGAGAGAGACAGTGCCAGCAGGGGAGGGTCAGAGAGAGAGGGAGACACAGAATCCGAAGCAGGCTCCAGGTCTGAGCTGTCAGCACAGAGCCCGACGCGGGGCTCGAACCCCTGATTTTTTATTTTTATTTTTTTGGATTTGACACCAAAAGCAAAGGCAACAAAAACAAAAACAAGTAAGAGAGACTATATCAAACTAAAAAGTTTCTGCACAGGACACATCAACGAAGCATAAAAACACTCTACAGAATAAGCAAAGTATTTGCAAGTCCTATCTCAGAAGGGGTTAATAGTTAAGATTTTAAAAAAAGTTATATAACTCAATAGCCAAAAAAAGGAGGGGGGGCACCTGGGTGGCTCAGCCAGTTAAGCATCTAACTTTGGCTCAGGTCATGATCTCACAGTCCGTGAGCCTGAGTCCCACATCAGGCTATGTGCTGACAGCTCAGAGACTGGAACCTGTTTCTGATTGTGTCTCCCTCTCTCTCTCTGCCCTTGTCCAGCTCACTCGCTCTCGCTTACTCTGTCTCTCTCTCTCAAAAATAAACATTAAAAAACTTAAAATACTAAACAATGATTAAGAAAATGTGCAGAAGACCTAAATATATATTTCCTAAAGATATACTGATGGCCAACACACACACGAAAAAAGATGCTCAACGTGACCATCAGGGAAATGCAAACCCAAACCAGGATGGGCTACATTCTCACATCTGTTAGAGTATTATTAAAAACAAACAAACAAGAGATAACAAGCGTAGGCAAGGATGTGGAGTAAAGAGAATATTTTGTGCTGTTGGTGGAAATGTAATTTGGTATAGCCACTATGAAAAAACAGTCTGGAAATTTATTTGAAAAATTACAAACTGAACTACAACATGGTCCAGCAACTGCAACTGTGGGTATTTACCCAAAGACAATAGGCTAACTTGAAAAGATACATACAGTCTCAGATTTATTACAGCATTTTTAATAGCCATGATAGGGCGGGCAAAGACTATCTCTTGACAGATGAATGGACAAATAAAATGTGAGGGGTGTGTGTAATGGATATTACTCAGCCATATAAAAAGAATAAAAGCTTGCTTTATCTGAAAACATAAATGAACTTGAGGGCATTATGCTAAATGAAACAAGTCAGGTGGAAACAAATTCTTTATGGGCTCACTTAGATGTGGTATCTGAGAACAAAAAGAATTCAGCTCCGAGGAAAGACGGTGGTTGTCAGAAATGCAAAGGAGAGAGGAGTTTTGAAGACAGAGTAGCGCGGGGACCCTGAGCTGGTCTCATCCCTGAAACACCGCTAGATCGGCACCAGACTATTTTGAATACCTAGAAAATTGATTTGAGGATTAATGTAACGATCTGCATAATTGGAGCCAGAGAACTTGGCAGGTATGTGGTGCAGAGAGGTGAAATGGGGGGAGGAAAAGCTATGGAGCTGTCGAGAGGAGGGAGTGATTTTCATGGAGAAACAAGAGAGACAGAGGCAGAGACAGGCAGAGACAGAGGCAGAGACAGAGGCAGAGACAGGCAGAGACAGAGGCAGAGACAGGCAGAGACAGAGGCAGAGACAGGCAGAGAGAGAGTGCAGCACACTGGGCTTCTGCAAGCAAAGTACTCCCCTCAAAAGTAGCTGGAGAGAAAAAGAGTGAAAACACTCGCAAATGACTGAACAAGAAATCTGTTCTCCGAAACCATTGACAGGGAGAAAGGAGTTTCTAGGGTTTCAATACCACTAGAATTCTATAGACAGTGGAGCACCATGTCTGAAGCTCCAGGGCTCAGGGCCCGGCAGTGCTCTGGTGAGGAAGCAGGTCTAATCCCCAGGACCAGGCAGCAGGTCTGAGGGGTCACCGTGCCACACAGGAAGAAGTGGGTCCTCTGCTTGGAGTGCATTTGGTGGAGGCCATAAGGCCTCCCTGCAGGCAAAGGTCCCAGAAGAGACAGAATAGCCACGTTTACTGATACGGGAACAAAGATGCCTAGGGCAGCAAAACCTGGCACTGGCTGTTGCTCAGCTAGACCCCTCCCAGAGGGTTGGCAGGAGTCCAAGCAAGGAGGGGTCTCTGAAGTGTGAGGTTTGAGACACACACCATCCGAGATAAAACTCTGGAGGGAGGGACCACCTGGCAGGCAGGCAGCTTGGACACAGACAGGGTAGAGGCAGGGAGTGGACAGAGGCCCGAGACAAAAGAAGGGCACTTGATTATGGGTTGGTAAGGGTGTATCATTCCTGCACCAGAGACTAGGGAGCTGAGTGAAGCCATTTCCACTTCTAGCCCATAGGCGCACATACGTGTGCCACATGGATCTACCCCAGTAAGCTAAGTAGCACCACCAAGTGGAGAACAGCAGCATTACACCAAGCCCCGCCCACTGCACCTCTAGGTACACCCCCCAGAAGAACAGGACAAATCCCTTCCACCTAGTTAATAGTCGACAGACTATAGTGCATAGCAAAGTTTCAGTGCTAGGGGGAAATAGGATGTAACTTCATTCGGGTTTCATTGCGGCTGCTGGTTCGTTTGTTTTCTTTCCTTCTGTTCTTCCTGAAGTTATTTTTCTTTTTTCTTTCCTTTCTTTCTCTTTCTTAGATACAGAAAGAACAAATTTTGTTTTTTTATTTTTTAGTCCTGTTTTATTTTATTCTATTTTATTAAAATTTTTATTTTTTTTAACATTTTTTCCTTTCTCTCTCTCTTTTTTTTTTTTTTTTTTTTTGGTATTCTATCAAGTCTCTCTCAACAAGCAGACAAAACACACCTAGGATCTAGCTTCCTTTATTTGGTTTGTTTTGTTCTGTTTTTAATTTTTTTATTATAATTTTTATTGTATTAATATTTTTTTCTCCAAAATGACAAAAATTGATAAACTCACCCAAAAGAAAGAAAAGGAAGAAATCACAGCCAAGGATTTATCAACACAGATATAAAATGTGTGATCTAGAATTAAAACTGAGATTATAAGACTACTAGCTGGGGTTGGAAAGAAGCATAGAAGACACACCAGAACACCTGTTTGTGGATAAAAGAAATAAAATCTAGTCAGGCCAAAATTAAAAATGCTATGAATAAGATGCAATCTCAAAGGATGCTGTGACAGCAAGGATGAAGGAAGCAGAGTAGTGAATCAGTGAGACAGTCATGAAGCAGGAAAAAAAAGGGAAACAAAGGCAAAAGATGACAATATAGGACTTAGAGAACTCAGTGACTTATTGAACAGGAGTAACGTTGGGCCACCTGGATGGCTCCTAATTTCATCTCAGGTCATGATCTCATGGTTCATGGGTTTGAGCCCTGCATTGAGCTCTGCACTGACACTGTGGAGTCTGCTTGGGATTTGCTCTCTTTCTGCTCCTCCTCCACTTGTGCTCTGAGTCTCTCTCTCAAAGTAAATAAATAAACTTAAAAGACTTTTTAAAAAAGGAAACAACATTCTAATCACAGCAGTCCCAGAAGAAGAGAGAAAAAGGGGCAAACGTTTATATGAGCAAATTGTAGCTGAAAACTTTCCTAATCCAGGGAAGGACACAGACATCAAAATCCCAGAGGCACAGAGAACTCCCATTATATTCAACAAAAAACCACCATCAACAAGGGATAGCATAGTCCAGTTCACAAAATACAGACAAGGAAAGAATTATGAAAGCAGCAAAGGAGAAAAAGTCCTTCACCTAAAGGGAAGACAGATCAGGTTCACAGCAGATCTGTCCACAGAAACTTGGCAGGCTAGAAAGGGATGGCAGGATATATTCCACACTCTGAATCAGAAAAACACACAGCCAACAATTCTTTATCCAGCTGTCATCCCAAATAGAGGGAGAGATAAACAGTTTTTCAGACAAAAACTAAAGGGGTTTGCAACCACTAAATGAGGCCTACAAGAAATCGTGAGGGGTTTTTGAGTGGAGAAAAACAAACAAACAAAAAGGCCAAAGCCAACAAAGACTAGAAAGAACCAGAAAACATTACCAGAAACACCAGCTCTACTTGCAACACCAGAAACACCAACTCTACATGCAATACAATAGCACTAAATTTGTATCATTCGATAACCACTCCAAAGGTAAATGGACTATACACTCCAAAAGATATAGAGTATCAGAATTGATTAAAAAACAAAAAAAGGCCCATCCATATGCTGCCTACAAAACACTCATTTTAGACCTAAGACACCTGCAGATTGAAAGTAAGGGGATGGAGAACCATCCATCATGCTAATGGACATCAAAAGAAAGACAGAATAACCATACTTATATCAGGAAAACTGGATTTTAAAACAGACTGTAATAAGAGACGAAAAAGGGCACTATATCATAATTAAGGAGTCTATCCACCATGAAGACCTAACAATTGTAAATATTTATGTCCCCAACTTGGAAAAACCCAAATATATAAGTCAATTAATCACAAAGAAACTCATTAATAATACCAATAATAATAGGGGACTTTAACACTCCACTTGGCAATGGACAGATCACCTAAATAGAAAATCAACAAGAAAACAATGGCTTTAAATGGCACACTGGACCAGGAGGACTTAACAGATATATTCAGAATGTTTCATCCTAAAGTATCGGAATACACATTCTCAAGTGCACATGGAACATTCTCCAGAATAGATGACATATGGGTCACAAATCAGCCCTCAACAAGTACAAAAAGATTGAGATCATACCATGCAGATTTTCAAACCACAACATTTTGAAACTTGAAATCAACCACAAGAAAAAAATTGGAAAGACCATGTATACTCAGAGATTAAAGAACATCCTACTAAAGAGTAAATAGGTTAATCAAGAAACTAAAGGGGAAATTAAAGAGTACATGGAACCCAGGGAAAATGAAAACACAACACCTACAAACTATGGGATGTAGTAAAGGTGATCATAAGAGGGAATTATATAGCAACCAAGGCCTTCCTAAAGAAGCAAGAAATGTCTCATATACACAACATAATCTTATACCTGAAGGAGCTGGAAAAAAAAGCAGCAAATGAAGTCCAAAACTAGAAGAAGGGAAATAATAAAAGATTAGAGTAGAAATTATATAATCCCCCCACCACCAAAAAACAGTAGAATAGATCTAGAAAACCAGGAGCTGATTCTTTGAAAGAATAAATGCCATTGATAAACCCCTAGCCAAATATATCAAGAAGGACACAAATAAATAAAATCACAAAGAGATCACACACACACACACACACACACACACACACACTCCAAACAATGCAAATAATAAGAGAATAGTATTAGCAATTATATGCCAACAAATTGAGCAATCTGGAAGAAATGGACAAATTCCTAGAAACATATAAACCACCAAAACTGGAACAGGAAGAAGTAGACAATTTGAACAGATCCATATCCAGTAAAATTGAATCAGTAATTAAAAATCTCCCAACAAGAGTCCAGAGCCAGATGACTTCCCAAGGGGGAATTCTACCAGACATTAAAAAGAAGAGGAATATCTATTCTTTTGAAGCTGTTCCATTAAATAGAAATGGAAGGAAAACTTCCAATGCATTCAGTGAGGCCAGCATTACATTGATTACAAAACCAGATAAAGGAGAATTATAGATCAATCTTCCTGGTGAACATGGATGCAAAAATTCTCAAAAGGATACTAGCAAACTGAATCCAACAACACATTAAAAAAATTATTCACCATGATCAAGTGAGATTTATTCCTAGCATGCAAAGCTGGTTCAATATCCACAAAAATCAATGTAATACATCAAATGAATAAAAGGACAAGAACCACATGATCCTCTCAAAAGATGCAGAAAAACCACTTGAAAAAAAAAGCATCCCTTTAATCATGGATAAGAAGAAAAAATATTGATTAAAAATCCTCAAGAAAGTAGGGATAGAAGGGACATAATTCGAGATCATAAAGGCCATGTATGAAAGACCCCTCACTAATATCATCCTCGATGGGGAAAAACTGAGAGCCTTCCCACTTATTGTCAGGAACATGACAGGAGGTCTACTCTTACCACTGTTGTTCAACATAGTATTGGAAGTCCTAGCCTGAGCAATGAGACAACAAAAAGAAATAAAAGGCATCCAAATCAGAGCACCTGGATGGCTCAATCAGTTGCATTTCTGACTTTAGCCTAGGTCATGATCTCACCATTCCGAGTTCAAGCCCCGCTTCCGGCTCGGTGTTGACAGCTCAGAGTCTGGAGCCTGTTTCAGATTCTGTGTTTCCCTCTCTTTCTCTGCTCCTTCCTCACTCTCTGTCTCTCTCAAAAATAAACATTAAAAAAATTTTTTTAAACCAAAAAGGCATCCAAATCAGCAAGGAGGAAGTTAAACTTTCACTCTTTGCAGATAAAAGGATACTCTACATGGGAGACCTGAAAGACTCCACCAAAAAACTTCTAGAGTTGATACATGAATTCAGCAAAGATCACAGAATATAAAATCAACATATAGAATTTGATTGCCTTTCTATGCACCAATAATGAAGCAGTGGTAAGAGCAATGAAAGAATTTATCTTATTTACAATTGCACCAAAACCCATAAAATATCTAGGAATAAACCTAACTAAAGAGGTAAAAGATCTGTATGCTGAAAACTGTAAAAAACTTATGAAAGAAACTGGAAAAAAAATACAAAAAAAAATGAAAAAACATTCCATATTCATGGATTGGAAGCACCAGTATTGTTTAAATATCAATACTACCCAAAGCAATCTACGTTCAATGCAATCTCTATCAAAATAACATGCACTCTTCACAGAGCTAGAATAAACAATTCCAAAATTTTCATAAAACCAGAAAAGACCCCAAAATGGCCAAAGAAATCCTGTAAAAGAAAACCAAAGCTGAAGACATCACAATTCTGGACTTCAAGCTGTATTACAAAGCTATAATCATCAAGACAGTAGGGCACTGGCATAAAAACAGACACAGATTAATGGAGCATAATAGAAAACAGAAATGGACCCACACATGTATGGCCAACTAATCTTCAACAAAGCAGGAAAGAATACCCAATGGAAAAAAAAACAATTTCTTCAGCAAACGGTGCTGGGAAAACCAGACAGTGACATGCAGAAGAATGAACCTGGACCACTGTCTTACACCATACACAAAAACAAACTCAGAATGGATGAAAGACCTAAACGTAACAGGAAACCATCAAAACCCAAAAGGAGAAAACAGGCAATCTTTGACCTCAGCAGCACCAACTTCTTACTAGACATGTCTCCAGAAGCAAAGGAAACAAAAGTAAGAATGAACTATTGGTACCTCATCAAGATAAAAACCTTCTGCACAGCAAAGGAAACAATCAAACTAAAAGACAACTGACAGAATGGGAGAAGATATTTGCAAATGACATATCAGATGAAAGGTTAGTATCCAAAATCTATAAAGAACTTATCTAACTTAACACCCCAAAAGCAAAAAATCCAGTGAAGAAATGGGCAAAAGACAGGAATGGACACTGGCCAAAGAGGACATCCAGATGGCTAAGAGGCACATGAAAAGATCCTCCACAACTCATCATCAGGGAAATACAAATCAAAATCACAATGAGATACCACCTCACACCTGTCAAAATGGTTAAAATTAACAACTCAGGAAATAACAAATGTTGGCGAGGATGCAGAGACAGGGGAATAATTTTGCTCTGCTGGTGGGAATGCAAACTGGTACAGCCAGTCTGGAGAATAGTATGGAGATTCCTAAAAAAATTAAAAATATGACTACCCTATGACTTAGCAACGGCATTATTATTTATTCAAAAGATACAAAAATGCTGATTCAAAGGGGCACATGTACCCCAGTGTTTATAGCAGCAAAATAAAAAATGGCCAAATTATGGAAAGGTCCCAAAGGTCCACAGACTTGAATGGATAAAGAAAATGTGGTATGTATGTGTGTACACACACATATACACACACACACACACAAAATGGGATATTACAGTCAAAGAAAGAAATCTTGCCATTTGCAACAACATAGATGAAACTAGAGTGTTTTGTACTAAGCAAAATAAGTCAGGCAGAGAAAGACAATTATATGATTTCACTGATATGTGTAATTTAAGAAACAACAGATAAACACAGGGAAAGGAAAGGAAAAAGATGAAAGCAGTAAGTGAGGCAAACCATAAGAGACTCTTAAGTGTGGAGGAAGAAAGTTGTTGCAGGGGTGTTGGGTTGGGAGGATGGACTAAATGGGTGATGGGAATTAGCGGGGGCGCTGGTTGGGAGGAGCACTGGGTGTTACATCTATGTGATGAGTCACCGGGTTCTACTCCTGAAACCAATACTACGCTGTATGTTAACTGACTTGGATTTAAATAAAATTTTTAAAAATGTAAATACAAAATTTTTTTCCCAGAGAATCTATATGCTTAGCGAACTGTTATGTAAAACAATGCTCAATATTACTAGTCAGGAAGATGTAAATCAAAACGACATTGAGATATCACCTCACACCTTTTAGAATTGCTGTAATCAAAAAGAGAAGTCACAACAAATGCTGGTGAGGGTGTGGAGAAAAGAAAACCCTTTTGGTCGCTAGTCTGTTGGTGGAAATGTTAATTGGTTCACTACTGTGGATAACAATATGGAGGCTCTCCAAGACATTAAAGAGAAATATCATGTGATCCAGCATGATCCACTTCTGAGTATACGTCAAAGGAAATAAATACAAGACTTCAACAAGATATACACACTCCCATGTTTATTGTAGTATTATTTACAATAGCTAAGACAGGAAAACAACCAACTTAAGTTATACATATATAAACAACTACCATTCAGCCATGAGAAAGGCTGACATTCTGCTATTCCTGACAGCGTGGGTGGACCCCATGTGCGTTATAATAAAGGAGAAAAGACAAAGACAAGTACTCTATGATGTCACTTCTATGTGGAAACTCAGACAAACATAAAATTAGAAAAATTGTGGTTACCAAGAGATGGGGGCTTAGAGGACAGGACAGATGTTGCTTAAGGGAACAAGTTATTTTTGAAAGAGAGTGAGTGTGAGTGGGGAAGTGACAGAGAGAGAGGGGGGGAAAGAGAATTCCAAGCAGGCTCTGCACTGTCAGTGCGGAACCCGATGTGGGGCTGGAACTCATGAACTGTGAGATCATGACCTGAGCTGAAACAAAGATTTGGGTGTTTAACCTACTGAGCTACCCAGGCACCCTAGGACCAAATTTATAAAAAGTAGTAAAAATGCTCTACATAGCTAAAGCTCAGTATAATATAGAAAATACTGTGTTATAAATCAAAATTTGCTCAGTCTAGAATTTAATTATTCCAACCGGAATATTAGAATAAAAAAAAAAAGAATTATGTAATATGATAAGTAGTAGCTATCATGATAGTAGTCATATTTCAATATGTAAAATCTAGTTAACATGTGGTATCCCTTTAATTTACATATTTTCTAGGTCAAATATATTTTAATAAAAAATTAAGGAAGAAATCAAACACTTGTAAATGAAAGTCATTTCCTCTGATACCACACAAATACAAAGGAGTATGAGACTACTATAAACCTCTTTACACTAACAAAATGGAAACCTAGAAGACACAAATTCCTAGAAATCTACAATCTACCCAAGCATGAATCGGGGGAAAAAGTTAACAGTCTGAACAAATGACAAGGTCATTGACACAGTAATCAAAAATCACTCAACACAAAATGTGCTGTCCCAGATAGCTTTACTCATGAATTCTGCAAAACATACAAAGAGTTAGTACCAATCTTTTCCAAACTCTTTCAAAAGAAATAAAGAGGTAACACTTTCAAAATTCACCTTACTAGGTCAACATTATTCTGATATCAAAACCAGTTAAGGGCACCGCAAAAAAAGCCAACTACAATCCAATATCCCTGAATACAGACGCAAACTTTCTCAATAAAACACTAGCAAACCAAACTCAGCAGCATATTACAAGGTCATATATCATGAACAAGGAGGTTTTGCCCCTGGGGTACAAGAATAGTCCACATTACAAATCAGTAAGCGTGATTTATCACATTAATAGATAAATTATATGATCATCTCACTCAAAAAAGGGATTTGACAAAGTTTGACATTCTTTCGTGATAAAAACTCAACAAATTATATGTGGAAGGAATGTATTCCATATATTCCACATATGATAAGCACATAGCTAACACCATTCTTGATGGTGAAAGATTGCATGTTTTTCCTCTAAGATCTGGAACAAGACAAGGATGCCCACTTTCACCTCCCCTGTTCTCTATAGTACTAGAAATCCTAACCAGAGTGAGGAGGTAAGAAATAAAAGGCATCAGAATTGAGAAGAAATAAAATTTTATCTATTTGATAATGATTGGATTTTATGTATAGAAAACCCTGCAGAGTGCACAAAAAACCAAAAAAACCCCACAAGTATATCTACTCAACAAATTTAGGAATTTGCAGGATACAAAAATCAATAGTACTTCTATACACAAGCAATAAAGTATCTTAAAAAGAAAGCAATTCTATTTACAATAGCATAAAAAATAAAATACCTAAGAATAAATTTAACCAAGTTGGTGAAAGAGCTCTATGCTGAAAAGTATAAGATGCTGATGAAAGAAATCAAAGATGACACAAATAAATGGAAAGGCATCTGTGCTCATGGGTTGGATGGATATTATTGAAATGTCCATATGATCCAAAGCAATTATAGATTTAATACCATCTCTATCAATATTCCAATGGTTTTTATTTTTACAGAACTAGAACAATCCTACAATTCATCTAGAACCAACAAAGACCAAAATAACCAAAGCAATGTAAAGGAAGTACAACACAGCTAGGGCCATCCCACTTCCTGACGTCAAACTATGTTAACCATTAAGTTATCAAAACAGTATGGAAATGGCAGAAAAACAGACACACTGAAGGAACTGAATCGAGAACCCAAATACACCCTTGCGTATCTGGTTAAGTATTTCACAAGAGGACCAAAAATAACCGATGGTCTCTTCAAGACCTGGTGCTGGGAAAACTCGCTACTCAAATGTAACACAGTGAAACTGGAACTCTATCTCACCTCAAAAAATTAAGTCCAACTGGATTTAAAACTTAAATATACAACCTGAAACCGTAAAATTGCTAGAGGAATACATAAGGAAAAACTTAAGGTGGGTCTTGGCAATAAGTTTTTGGATAGGACAACTAAAGCACAGCAACAAGACAAAAAACAAGTGGAAATACGTCTGAAAAAGCCTTTGCACAGAAAAAAAAAAAAAAAGGAAGAAAAGGCGTCCTACAGAATGGGATGAAATATTTACAAACCACACAACTGATAGTTTAGTATCCAAAATACATAAGGGACTCTTAGAACTCCATAAAAAAATCCAATTAAAAAACTAGGCCAAGAACCTGAACATTTTCCCAAAGAAAATATTTAAGTGGCCAGGAGGTACATAAAAGGTACTCAGTGTCACTAATTATTGAAATTGAAATCAAAGCCAGAATAAGAGATCACCTCAGACCTGTTGAAGGATTATCTTCAAAACTACAACAGGTGAACAGTGCAGAGGAGCACAGCCTGTTTACCATTCGGGGGAATTTAAGTTGGCACAGCCACTATAGGACACTGGAGAATTAAAAACAGGTGGGTTCTGGCTCAAGACGGCCACGCAAGAGGTTCGTGGACCCACCTCCTCCCACTGGCATATAGAATCTACAGCTGTAGGTGGAAAAAAATTCCTTCTAAAAGACACCCAGAAACTAGCCAAGCATCTCCTATACATTGGGAAATGAGAAAAACATCAAAATGGGTAGAAGAGTCTGAGACATGATCTGGACATAAACCTCACCCCTGGCACAGCCACATACATTTAGGAGGGAACTCACAACTCTCACCTTCTCCCCAAAGAGTCGGGGGTTTGAGCTCCCCATCTACTAACACCCCAACTTTTAACACCTTCACCTGAGAGGCCCCCAAAGCTCCTAGCTTCGAAAGTCAGTAGGGCTTGCATCCATGAGATCCCTGAGGCAATAGGAAACACATGGTCTCAGGGAATGTTGGGGTGCTCCCTGATCCAGGGCTCGGCACAGCAGACCACCCATCTTATCTCCCTGAAAGCAGCTTGTACCGTGTGACAATATGTCTTCTGCAGCTGATACTGAGGGGACACACCCCTTAACTGCCTGGTTGTGGCGGCCAGCAGTCCTGGGGTTTACCAGTCCCACAGGACTGGAGCGAACAACTTTTTAAAAATTTTTAATGTTTATTGAGTTTCAAAAGAGGGAGAGAAGGAGAGAGGGAACACAAGTTGGGGCGGGTTAGAGAGAGGAGACACAGAATCTGAAGCAGGCTCCAAGCTGTCAGCACAGAGCCTGTCGCGGGGCCCACACTCACCAACTGTGTCATGACCTGAGCCAGCCGAAGTCAGACGCTTAACTGACTGACCCTCCCAGGTGCCCCACAAAACTATTTTTTTATTTAATGTTTATTTCTTTTTGAGAGAGAGAGACAGAGTGCAAGTAGGGGACACGTAGAGAGAAAGGAAGACAGAATCTGCAGCAGGCTCCAAGCTCTGAGCTGTCAGTACAGAGCCTGACATGGAGCTCGAACTCCTAAATCATGAGATCATGACCTGAGCTAAAGTCAGATGCTCAACCAACTGAGCCACCCAGGTGCCCCTGTAATTCTTAATTGGCTATTCCCCCAGGGTTCAGTACAAGGGGAGCAGACAGAAATGCCCATCTCCTGGTCTTTCCCTGAAAAAAGGTCTATTTGCCTACTTTAAAAATGCTGTCTGCAGGTCTGGTTTTAATTACCCTGCATCTAGGCGCTGAGATCCTGTTGGGATGCTTACCGATTTTTGTACACCCTCAATCATGAGGAGACCGATAAAAACAAGGAGCACCCTTGGTCAATCAAAAGGTTTGAAAGACAGCTAACAGCTAGGGTCAGGCTGAAAGGGAAGTTTCAACTTCTACATGAGACCACACTTTTGAGATGGGAAGAGGCGGCCATTTCGTCTACCGCAGAGAACCTAAAGCAGATAGTCAAGGAAAGTGAAACAAACGAACATAGGAATATGTTCCAAACAAAACAAGATAAATCTCCAGACATAAAATCTTAATGAAACAGAGACAAGTGATTTACCTGATAAAAAGTTCAAAATTATTGTCATAAAGATGCTCATTGGGGTCAGGAGAAAAATCCATGCACAAAATGAGAATTTCAACAGACCTTAATATATACAATTTTTATTTGTCAAAAATAAATTACCCTTGTTGAAAGAAGAGATCACAGTGGTTATAGGAAAAACTTAACTGAATGATAAAAATATATCAGATGTAGGATTTAGTTAACGGGGTACTTAGAAACATATGGCTTTAAGTCAATTTACCAGAGTTGATGAAGTCGGTATATAGGTCAACCAGAGGAAGTATAAGAGCATTCAAGTATATTCATAATAGCCCAAATCTGGACTCAGTCCAAATGTCCATCAACAGAATAGGTCGGTTGTAGTCTGTTCTACACAATATTACTACACAGGAAAAACCATGTTACACAATATAAAAGAACTATTGGTTCATAGAATGAGAACGTGCCCTACAGGAAAACAATATCCACATGAGGGCCACTTTACTCTGGCCACGCCCAACCTGATAGTTCGGAGGAGGAGAGCAGAGGAGGCTTCTCAATCTTCGGCACCATTTCTCAAGAACCAAACGACCTCTGATATTGCCTAGACTTTCATGCATTCTCTTATTAAAGTGGTTCTTTTAGCTTCTGAAAGAGGCCAAGGACTCAACCTGCTCCAAAATGCCAGATGGCACACAGATGTTAAACACTCCCACCATCTTCCTTGATCTTCTCACACTTACCCACTGGAAGAATTTGGACTCTAACTTCCAATGTCCTTTTCTCTCAGAATTCACTTTACCTAAAATTTATACACATTCACATCCCGCCGGCAGTGGCCCTAGAAGCTCCAAAAATCCCAGCTTCTTCCAGCTTCCTCTCCTGCCATGGGGCCCCAAAGAGCTTGTCAAGCCTCAGCTGTCACTTTTGCATTCCACCACCCAGATGTAAGTAGGAACAAAGGAAGTTCCCCTTCTTTTTAAGAAGTTACCCAGAGGTCTCAAACCAAACCCCTGCTCACATCCCATTGACTGTCATCAACGTGGTCACATGGCCACACTTTGCTATAAGGGACGTTAGAGATAGCCTTTAATTGCCTGGCAATCTTCCCAACTTCAATTCTGAGTTCTTACCACAAAGAAGGGTAGAATGGGGGCTAGGAATTTCTGCCACTACCTCCATTCCAAAAAACAAGTTTCCATGCCAGCAATTGTTTTTGCAGCTCCACGTTTTCCTCTTCCAGGGTGTGGAAGAAGAAAAACAGTTGTCCGCTTTATCAGTGTGTAAGCCCCAGTTCAGCTGGCTCAGATGCCCAGGTGGACCTGCACCTTGCGACCAATGCAGAGCCTCCACTCACGCAGCATCCCATGATGTGCATGGTAACCTTGAGCTATGTGTATTAAAGGGAATTGTTGATGATTTTATTCTGATATTGAATATAAATATTTTTACTTCTCTTGAGCAATATTTATGGAAGCTTGGCTCCAAAAGTGGAAAGCCTCTGGAATGCCAGAGCAGCTCAGTTGGTTGAAGGTCTGACTCTTGATTTTAACTCAGGTCAGGATCCCAAGGTCATGGTATCAAGTCCCACATTGGTCTCTGCACTGTGCATGGAGCTTGCTTAAGATCCTCCTCCTCTCTGCCCCTCCCCAACTTGTGCTCTCTTGCTCTCTAAAAACTAAAAAGAAGTATAAATTCTCTTTTAGGATAAAACTATGGCCTCACAAAGGACCTCATCAAGATAAAAACAAAACAAAACAAAACAAAACAAAAAACTTCTGCACAGCAAAAGAAACAATCAGCAAAGCTAAAAGGCAGCCGAGGGAATGGGAGAAGATATTCGCAAATGACGTATCAGATAAAGGGTTAGTATCCAAAATCTATGAAGAACTTCTCAAACTCAACATCCACAAACAATCCAGTGAAGAAATGGGCAAAAGACAGGAATAGACACTTTTCCAAAGAAGACATCTAAATGGCTAACAGACACATTAAAAGATGCTCAACATCACTCATCATCAGGGAAATACAGATCAAAACCACAATGAGATACTACCTCATACCAGTCAAACGCTAAAATTAACAACTCAGGCAACAACAGGTGTTGGCGAGGATGTGGAGAAAGAGGATCTCTTTTGCACTGCTGGTGGGAATGCAAACTGGTGCGGCCGCTCTGGAAAACAGTATGGAGATTCCTCAAAAAGTTAAAATAGAACTACTGGGGGCACCTGGGTGGCTCAGCCGGTTAGGTGTCCAATTTTGGCTCAGGTCATGATCTCATGGTCCATGAGTTTGAGCCCCTCAATGAGCCCCGTGCTGGCAGCTCAGAGCCTGGAGCCTGCTTCTGATTATGTGTCTCCTTCTCTCTCTGCTCCTCCCTCACTCACATGGTCTCTCTCTCTCTCTCTCAAACATAAACACTAAGAAAAATTTAAGTATAACTACTGTACAACCCAGCAATTGCATTACTAGTTATTTATCTAATGGATACAGGTGTGCTGTTTCAAAGGGGTGCCTGCACTCCAATATTTTATAGCAGTGCTATCAACAGTAGCCAAAGTATGGAAAGAGCCCAAATGTCCACAGACAGATGAATGGATAAAGAAGATGTGGTGTATATTATACACACACACACACACACACACACACACACACAATCGAGTATTACTCAGTAAACAAAAAGAATGAAATCTTGCCAATCTTGCTATTTGTAACAACGTGGATGGAACTAGAGGGTATCATGCTAAGCAAAACTGGTCAGAGAAAGACAAGTATCATATGCAATTTAGGATGATCATAAGGAAGGAAAGCAAAAATAATTTAAAGACAGGGATGGGGACAAAACAGAAGAGACCCTTAAATATAGATAACAAACTGAGGGTTGCTGGAGAGGTGGGGGGAGGGGCTAAATGTATAAGAGGCGTTAAGGAAGACACTTATTGGGATGAGCACTGGGTTTACACATAGAGGATGAATCACGGGAATCTACTCCTGAAATCATTATTGTACTGTATGCCAACTTGGATGTAAATTTTAAAATAAATTTTTAATTTAAAAAAATTTTTAAAGAAAAAAATGAGCTGTGGTCTCGCCAGCGAGACCTGCAGGGCACTGACCTCATCTTGCCATGTGGGTACTCACCCATCCTCAATTCTGTTTACTTATGTCATTACTGGTTTCATTCTGCATGCATCACTGAAAGTTACCATATGGTTTATTTGGAGACAAGTGAAATACACACAAATGACTACAGTTCAAGTTTAAGTATTTTGGAGAGGGACAAAAGTAGAAAGGAAGAGTCTCGTCTGAAGCATGAAGCCAAACGATGAGTCATATGCAAAGCAAGAGGCCAGGAAGAACAGGTGGCTGGATGTGACTGCCAGCGGGAAGGACCGCCACTCGTAAGACGGGATGAGAAGTGGATGTAGGTCAGGCCGGCGGTTCAGAATCAAGCCTTCATTGCTCCACTTGAGTGATGCCACGCACAGCTGCAGAGCGGGCTGGGCCAGGTCATAAAAGCCCGGGGAAGTCATAAAGGGAGGTCAATGAAGAGTTTTCTGAGGGAGAAGGGCAACATCAGATCTTTTTCAGAAAGGCGGTGCTGGTAGCAGTGTGGGTAGTAATCTGAGCGATAGAACCAGCCCTACATTCTGGCAGAAACAACATCCAGGGTTCAGTAGCCAAGACAGGGGAAGTCAAAAGTCATCTCTTAAAGAATTGAAGAAACGAGCCAGTTGTAGAATATTCAGGGCGAGGTGTGCCTGGATGAGGTCAGGGGGGACGTGGAGGGCTATTTCAAGTCCTTTAGCATCAAATGAATAGGGGAGAGCAGGGTGGTGCTGGTGCAGATGCGTTCTGCTGAGAACACTTAGAATTCTTGTAGCATTCCCAGGCTCAGATGTCAGCGAGGCAGATTAAAAAAAAAAATGCATACAGCTGAGAAGTAACCTGTAGATTGGAGGGCCATTAGCCAAACAGAGGAAATGGAGTCACTCAAGGACATCCAGAGTGGCCGTGTGGCTGAGGCTGATCACGGGGAAGCTTAGATTCTCTGCCTTCTATGCTCAAACACCAAAAAGCATTTCAACCTACTGCTGCTACTTGCGATAAATCCTGTAAGAGATGTGTGCTCAAGGGACCGTTGATGGATAAGCTGTCTCGGGAAGGAGGAGGAGGGGGAAAGGGCTGGGGATACTTTTGGCAGGGAGAAAATTGGAGCAAGTTCCCAGTGGATGAGTTGGGGGGGTGGGGAAGAACATTCTAGCAGATGTGAGAACACTTATAAAATACTCAAGTAGCAGAGAGCACAGCTGTCTTAGCTGAACGGAGCTTAGGTTAGGAGATGTCAATGAGGCAGGTCGAGACCAGACTGGAAAGAGCTTCAGCCCTGTCCTGAAGAACATGTACCCCAAAGAGATCTGAGGATCTTAGCCAGGATTGTCCCAATACAGGAATACAAACCAACTTAAGGCAGATTAGGTAAAAGGGAGTCTATTATGATGAAGACTCAAGGATTCTTCCCTTCTCGTGCCCTTTCTTGGGGGCGGCACGTGGGCTGTGTGCAGACCCCCCAGCTGTTTTTGATCCAGTTCTCCCTAAGCATTAACACGTGTGCCATTTGGGTTTCCTGAGACACCAATTATGTGAGTCTCCAGGATTTCTTTGCTGTGCTGCTCAGTTCTGTTTGCCTCACCTGTCTCTGATTATCTGGGACATAATTACCATGAATCCAACACCAGGGGCTGAAGAGAGAGATTCCCTTGTACAAACCCCCTCATTCTGCAGAGCTCACTTAGCAGGGACTCTGGGGGTCACTGCCGAAGAAGGGGCCATGGATTAGGAAAGCACCCTTTATGTATTTACGAGGTGAGCGCATGCCAGGGGTATTCAGTCTGCCGTAGGAAGAAAACATGGTACATCTTGCTGGAGTGCAAATCTCCGCCTGATTCAGGAGGTTTTTATTGACTTGTTTGCGAGGCATTGGTCCAGGCTGTCAGAATACAGCAAAGTCTCACCCCTCTAGGAGCCTACGTTCTAGTTAGCGGAAGGCAGAAAACACAGGTCACGTAGAAATGGATGTAACATAGAGCAGCATTCTATCCGTTAGGATTAGGTGTGGCCTCAAGTGAGAAAACCACGGGCCCCTGGGCGGCTCTGTTGGTTAAGCGTCCGACTCTTGGTTCTGGCTCAAGTCATGATCTCATGGTTCGTAAGTTTGAGCCCTGCCTCGGGCTCTGTGCTGACAATGCAGAGCCTGTTTCGGATTCTCGCTCCCCCTCTCTCTCTGCCCGACCCCCAATCAAGTTGTCACTGTCCTTCTCAAAATAAGTAAATTTAACATTAAAAATCAAACACCAAAAACACAAGCTTAAATGGAGTTAAAGTTTCTTTTCTGCTTTCCTAACACCTGGAGGAAGTTAAGTCCTGCGCCAGTAGGAAGGGTCAGGAATTCACGTTCCTTTCAGGATTGCTTTCCCACGTGGGCCCACCACTTTGGCTGCTGGAGCTCCAGCCATGACCTACCGCTTCACCTAAAAGGAGAAGGCCACCTACCACATCCCGCCCCACGCATACACCGCTTCCTTTTACAGCTCACTGGCTAACCGAGCCGTCCCAGTGCAAGAAAGGCTGGGAAGCAGGTTTCACATGTGCTTCGGCAAACATTAGGGATGTAATTATTATAAAAGGAAGGGAGTGCGAGTATTGGAGGAAACTAGTATCCATTACGGGTCAGGAGTAACACAAAGGGGGCGCAGGGGCCAGGCGGGGTGGTGAGGGGATGGTCTTGTCGCGTGTCGAAAGAACCTCGGGAAGAAACAGACAAACATGCTCAGAGATGAAGGAAAAACACGACAAATTCTGGGAAGGCCCTCTGCTCAGTGCATGGGAAGGACAGCAAAGGGTCAGGACGGCTGACTCCTCAAGAAGACCGGAGGAACGTACTGATCAAGCGACGCCGGTTGCTTACTTACCACAGTAAAGCAAGGTCATCATCTAGAACATCAGGGTTTCAGGAGGGAAGAGAAACCGCATTTATGGGGTTTAGGGTCCGGGCTTGAATACATGTACGAGGCCTTTCAATGCGGGGACCTAACTGGGTTTGTAACCCCTCTTATGCCTGGAAGACACAACTAGGCAAGGGCTTCTGAGCCAGTCTGACATGCAGAGAGTTCTTGGCTCCGTACCCCGGGGAGTGGTCTGTGCAGAGAGCGCAGTTTACACAGATGAGCTCTCCTGAGTGAGGCCGTCCTGGGAAGAGTGTGGTGAGCCGCCTAGTGTCTGCATCAGAGGAAGGCAGAGATTCAGGAAGAAAACAACGGTACTTACTGCTCTCCGGCCGTATCTTCCTGGCAAGAACTTCCTGGAGCGAAGACTCAGATCCTGTTGAGGAGGGCTACTCAGTTTGCTGCACAGCTCCGGCTTTTCTACACGCCCTCAGGAGGCGGCCCGTGGGGGCTGGTGGGCCACAGCACGACTTAATTTGGCCGAGACAGAAAGAAGGATCACCTGGGCTGCTTGCTGTACTCATTATCGGGGCTGTCTGAAGCAGGCTCCAGGCTCCAAGCTGTCAGCAGAGAGCCTGAAGCAGGTCTGGAACCCATGAGCTGTGAGATCATGACCTGAACCAAAGTCAGGTGCGTACTGACTGAGCCACCCAGGTGGCCGTCACTTTCCCCTTTTTGTATGAACACCAATCTTAATGATTAAGGCCCCCTGAAGCACCTCATTTAAACTCAGTTGCCTCTGTACCTCTCCAAATAAGGTCCTATTCTGAGGCTCTGAGGGTTAGAACTTCAAGTAACTCCCAAGGACACAATCCAAGTACAATGGATAGGATTGGTGAGGGGCAAGGGTATGGGAAGAGAGACAAAATGGAGGCTCTTACTGTTATATAACTGGTGTGCCTGGGAGGAAGGTGGTCGTGGAGAGGTAGAGAGGGGATGGATTCTGGGTGTATTTTACGTATTCTGATACTGAAGCCAATAGAGTTCCTGATGGACTGCATGCAGGATGGTGAAGAAGAATCAAGGACCACGAAGACTTAGCCAGTGATGAAGTAAAACCTACTCAGCTCCTTCCTGCCCCAGGATCTTTGCACTTACTTTCCCTCAGCCTGAAACACTCTCCTCCTAGATCTTCTCATCCTTCCAATGTTAACTTAAAGGTCTCCTTGGAGAGGCATTTCCAGACCTTATGACGTACAGCGATCACATCACGCTGGCTCCGCTCGCTGCCTGCCCTGATAACTCATCGATACTATCATCCATCTCTCACCACGAACCTGGAAGTGACACCTAGACTGTGTTAGCAGTCCCTACGACAGTGCCTTGCAAACAAGCCTTCAGTAACCGATTGAATCAGTGAATGGATAATGACCTAGTGCCAACAGGAGAGCAGCAGGGAAATGGAGAGTGACCTGTAGACGTCTAGCGTGGAGGACGGGGCAGACAGCAGATTAGGACCCACATCAACCTGGCTTTCACGGAGATCCATTTGCTCCCGTAACCACTGGGTTGAGAGTGGGTTTCGTAGCTGATTTGATTCAACAGCGGGAGGTTTTCATCAAAGACGTGTGTACTTCTCTGCTGGGCATCAGCTCCCGCCCCAAACTGACTTTCCCTAACATGGTGAAGGGACCAGGCATGAACAGGGGAGGGTCAGAGAGAGAAGGAGTCACAGGATCTGAAGACAGGCTCTAGGCTCTGAACTAGCTGTCAGCACAGAGCCTGACGCAGGGCTAGAACCCACAAACTGTGAGATAATGACCTGAGCCGAAATCGGATGCTCAACCGACTGAGCCACACAGGTGCCCCTCTCTTGCACTTCCAAAGAACCCTTTACCCATGCAATGATTTGGACACCAAGTACTGGCTTACAAATTATTGGTTCACTGATTTTTACATATCTTCTAAATATGTAATACAACACTGAAAAGTCACTGGGGTTATTATCACAGAAATCTTTTTTTAATGTTATTTATTTATTTTTAATTTTTTTATAATGTCTTTTATTTTATTTTTGAGAGACAGTGTGAGCAGGGGAGGGTCAGAGAGAGAGAAGGAGACACAGAACCGGAAGCAGGCTCCAGGCTCTGAGCTAACTGTCAGCACAGAGCCCGAGGTGGGGCTCAAGCCCATGAAACGTAAGATCATGACCTGAGCCAAAGCTGGCGCTTAACCGACTGAGCCACCCAGGTGCCCCTTTTTGAGGGACAGAGAGAGACAGAGCGTGAGCAGGGGAGGGTCAGAGAGAGGGAGACACGGAATCTGAAGCAGGCGCTTAACCGACTGAGCCACCCAGGCGCCCCTATCACAGAATTCTTAAAAGTCTGAAGTATTGGGAACATGACAAACTCATGGGAGCAAATTGAAGCTTTCCAAAATTCTAATTTCATTTAAAAGCTCTTTTATTATCAGCAATATTATCAGTTTTCCTTGAAGTGACACTTGGTTCCATTTTTGAAAAAGTACCTTTCAGAATAATCATAGCTTAGGTTATTCTTTCCAGTACGAAAGGTGTTCCATTAAAAACATAAAGAAGTAGCTAATTCCGTTCGAAAGCCTCCAGAGAACTAGCGGACTTGGGTGAGATCACCTGTGCTTCACAAATACTCTTCATTTATCCAACACAGCGTTAAAGCGCAAGGATTTAGAAAGCTTGGTGTTTTTATTGCTCCGTCAAGGATATTAAGTGAAATGAGTGTATTTTTGCGGCGAGCCCGTGGTGACGATGGACAGCTGGGCACTGGCGTGCTCTGCTATCTTGGCTTGGATGCACACTAAGGTGCTGGTCCCTGAAAAGTCAACACAACGCAAAGGCAAATATGACACAGTGCGCCATTGGGAAGCATTTCACCTCCGGGCCCCTGGGTGTGTCTTGGGGGGACTCCAGCGGCTCAGGGTCCACACGTCAGACGCCACTGCCCGGCGTCTGCTAATCCTGGCCCATCCCCAGAGTGCAGGTGGGGCCAACTTCCCCCAAATAGGACCTTGGCTGGGGAGAGGTGGACATTGGATCTGAACGAAAATCTTCACGTGAAGAGAGGGAACGGGGCCGTGGACCAACAAACACCCACTAAGAGCCAGAGGTAAACAACCTGAACGTTATTACAACTCTAACTTCTAGGTGAGAGGTTTGGACTCGGGACAGGAGTGAAAGACACTTCCAGATTTCATGCAATATTAAAAAAAAAAGCACCGTGTAAGTCTTTTGGAACAAAGATGCCTTGTTTTAGTTTTCCAAGTGAAACAAAGGCTTGCATGGTAGCTGACTAAGAGAGGCCAAGTCCTGGGCTACAATTTTATGTTGTTCGTGAATAGTTTTCGTGTTGGAGACCTTCCATGGACTCACACGG
Source organism: Mungos mungo (assembly GCA_004023785.1). Classification (NCBI taxonomy): domain Eukaryota; kingdom Metazoa; phylum Chordata; class Mammalia; order Carnivora; family Herpestidae; genus Mungos; species Mungos mungo. Next base: position 74,383 of record PISW01006435.1, on the reverse strand, counting down.
AGGCAAACGTGTCCCTTTCTTTCTAAGGGCACGACATCCAGAGAGGCGCCCTCGGTTACCACCTCGCAGAGTCGATTTACAGCACAACTGATTAGGTTACAGCTCTCAGGGCACCCCACACCTGAGTTCATGCACATTCAGTCTGGGCGTTCCTCACGGCCCTAGCGACGCACCAAATCTCACAGCGTTCAGGGCGAATACTCTGTAGTTTGTAGCACACATAGGATTGCGCACTCAATCTGCTCTCAGGGTATTTTGTGGCGATTCCAAGATCTGTTGAGAATCTATACTTAAGGAGGATTATTTTAGGATCAGGATCATCGCAAGTAAAATCTCCTCTATCTGAATATTATAAAAATATTATCTTCTGTTTTGTCTGGTATGCCCCCGTTTTTCATTTTTTGGTTAATGTTTATATGTTCAAATCCCATCTGGTTTTTATCGTGGTGTTAGTTGTCCTGTTTCTTTACAACATTTTTACAAAACATAGACAGTAGTGTCAACATGTTTTTTTGACTAGTTCATTCTTTGTTTCAAAAGCCACTTTCAAAAATTCAAGATACACAGTACATGCATTTCTCAGCTCTTCATTTTGCTCAGCTGAACCTTCTATTTCTTCACTAGTAAAATACGATGACTGTGGCTTTTGAGTATGTTTTGGTACTAACTGGAAAGATCCCACCCCGGCGTGTTGAGGTTCTATTGCTGCTAGAGCAAATCACCGCAGTTAGTGGCTGAAGTCATATAAATGTCTTATCTTGGAGATCAGAAGTCCAAACTGGAGCCTCACTGGATTAAAGTCACGGTGTCAGCAAGGCCTGGTTCCTTCTGGTTTCTGGGAAGGGCTCTGTTCCGCAGCCCAGCTCCCTTCCTTGGCTCCCAGCCGCCTTCCTCCACCTTCAAAGCCAGCAAACAGGCTGAATCAGTCTGAGCTCCTGCTCTGCCTCCCCCTTTCCATTTGTAAGGGCTCTGATGATTCTGTGGGACCTCCCTTAACAGCCCGGGAGTCTCTCAAGGTCAGTTGATCGGTAATCCTAATTCCAACGGAGTCCCAAATTCTCCTTTGCCACGTAAATTAACTTACTCACAAGTTCCAGGAATTATGTTGGGATCTTTGGATGACCATCATTCTGTCTGCCATTCAATATTTCTCCTTTAAAAAAAATTCTCAAGCTCTTTTCCTTCATGACTTTTAGAATGGATTTGCAAAGGTCCCACTCTACTATCCTGCTCCATCGCACCTCCCCTCAAAAAAAATCTAGTTAGATTTTTAGCGAATATGTCTTAAAGTCAGTGTGAGGGTATTTTATTCATTGTTAACAATGATAAAAACCACACTTCCATTTATCATATCAGAGGAGAGATGACTACTTTTCTTGCTGTATGTAAAAAATATGAAATGGTTTTCATAATGGAAGGGTATACTCTATTTGCAAATACATGATACAGTTATCCATTACTTTTCTGGATATTTTATTTTTGTTATCTGTCGGCCATTTTTTTGTGATTTTTCATTCTAAAAAAATTTTTTTAACGTTTATTTTTGAGAGACAGAGAGCAAGTGGGGTATGGGCAGAGAGAGAGGGAGACACAGAATCCGAAGCAGGCTCCAGACTCTGAGCTGTCAGCACAGAGCCCGGTGTGGGGCTCAAATCCGGAAACCATGAGATCATGACCTGAGCCAAAGTTGGACACTTAACTGACTGAGCCACCCAGGTGCCCCTTTTTTCATTTTAAATAAATATCCATGTTCAAATCTAATTTTTTGTGACCTGTTTTTTTTAAAAGGCTCCCACACCACCAGCTAAGTTCCACGCCCCGCGGAACTGTTTCCACTCCTTCTGTAAACAGAAATGAAATTCCACCTGGTTACTCAAGCCTGAAACTTGGAAGGCATCGCTCACTCCTCCCTTTCTCGCTACCACCACCAGCTCATCAGCTCCTGTGGATCACACCTCTTAGCTCCCTCTTACAGAAGGTCACCTCTTGGCTTTTTAATTTTTATTTGCCTATATAATAAGTAAAGCCCAACTCCCGCCTCCCCATTCCTCCAACACACACCTCTCAAGGGTCACAACCTCAGGGCCTTTATCTGTACTCCAGCTTTATCTTTGGAAGCCAGCAGAGTGGGGGAGATCAATGTTTCTTTGTAAAAACTTGAAACAGTACGGGAAGTCCAGTTGAACTTCATCTGCCCTTCCTTCTCTGCCCCAGAGATCACCACGGTCATCAGTAGTTTCTAGACATTTGCACGTAGAAATAAATGGTCTTCGTTTTTACTAAAATGGGAGAACTGCGTATGTTATTCAGCAACTTACTTTTCCCTACATCCGGGAGATGCAGGACCGTTCATTTGGATCTGTTTGTTCCTTTCCACCCACAGCACTGCGTTTTACTTGGTCATCTCTGTGATTCATGTCATCATTCTACCTTGGACGTTCATTGAATTAGATGTATTGATTCAAAGGGTATCTGTCCAGGTTTACTAGATACTATCAAATTCCCTCCGACAAGGCTGTACATGAGGAATTAACCTCTTGTTCTCCATACATGGTCCCTAACCAGGTCTAAGCCCACATTATTTCTAGCACATCTCCAAACTGCTTCCAATCTACTTCCATGCCGCCTAGAACTTTTTTTAATCTAATGTCACTTCCTTCTTTAAAACCTATTAGTAGCTTTCCAGATCCTTTAGGATGATGTCTAAAATCCTTTATGTCTCATAAACTCTGTCATGTGGTCCTTGCCTATCTGTCCTTTCCTGATTCAACCTCTATCATCTTTGTCTCCTTCCCTCGCCCCACTTTCTTCACCAATATTTTCAATCTATTCCATGGACAGCCCTCAGAATCTGTAAGGATGTGCTCATGAGAAGTTTTTAAGAACCTGACTTTAGGATGCTTACGTTTCCTAAAGCTGATCTGCCTATGAAGGCCAGACCCACCTTGCATTTCATGATGGTCCCCATCTACTTGGTCCACCCAAATCTTACTATATTGTACTGCAGGGAGGTGGAAAGGTGTAACAAACTTGAGGACACCAAAAGAGAATTTAAAGATTCTTTTAATGAAGGCATCATTAAGGCAAGCATTGTCAATGAAACTTTACTTTTATTTACAATAATTACCAGATTTTGTGACACACATTGATTGCACGGTATAATGCTAACAATGGTAACAGCTCAATCCAGAAGGAATTTTTACTTAGATACTTGATAGATCAGTAAAAGACTCTGAATCATAAAAAGATATTTCATAAAGTCAAATTCTGTGACAGAAGTGGAATGAAATATGTTTTCAAGGAGAAAAAGAAAGCATCAATAAATTCTAATTAGTAAAAATCTTAAGTATTAAATAGATCATGATGGGTAATAAATCACCATGGTATTATAATCCACTCAGACCATTTAGAAGATTTCTGTATTCACTTTAAAATGGGGGGGGGGGGGCGCTGAGGTCGAGTCCGGAGTCGGGCTTTGTGCTGGCGGCACGGAGCCTGCATGAGATTCTCATGCCCCTTCTCCCCGTGCCCCTCCTCCACATGCATGTGCAGTCCTTAAATAAACACACATTAAAAGAAATAAAATGTTGTAACTCATCAGAACTTTTGTAACTAATTAAACTTATGATACACAATTTTAGCTATTAACTTAAAAACGCGTGAGGGAAATACAATTCTTTCAGGGAGCATCCAATTTTTTTTTAAAGTGTGGCCCATTCCAACGGTCCACACGGGGCTTTTCGGAGCTTGAGGACCCTGCACACTCTTTTTTTTTTTTTTTTTGAGGGGGAGGAGGGAGGAAGGGCAGAAGGAGAGAATCTTTTAAGTTTATTTATGAGAGAGAGCAGAGGATCCCAAGCACGGACTCTGTGCTAACAGAGGACCTGACGTGAGCCTTGAACCCACGAACCCTGGGATCACGCCCGGAGCTGACGCCGGAGGCTGAACCAGCGGCTCCGCCAGGCCCCCCGGCCCCGCCCACTCTCATTTCAGTCCTTCGGGTGCGGGGTTCTCACGCTGGCGGCTCCCCCCACCTCGTCCGTCGCTGACGCCTAGCGAGCTCCGCAGTCACGCTCCATCCTAAACGGCAGTTCGCGGAGCCTTCTCGGTCCGCAGACGAAAGGAACGCGCCACGCGGATAGGCTCATGCTCTCTGTATCCCCCTCCGGTCGCTGCGAGCCCCCACGCCACCCTCGCACCGGAAGGCCGCCACCGCGCCAGCCTGGTCCCTGCTGTCTGCCGGCAGCGTCTGCAGGCCAGGCTAGTGGTGCCTCTCTAAAGACACCGTTTTTCGAGGCGCCTGGGTGGCTCAGTCGGCTAAGTGTCCGGCTTCAGCTTTGGCTCAGGTCACGATCTCACGGTTCGTGGGTTCGAGCCCCGCGTTGCGCTCTGTGCTGACCGCTCAGAGCCTGGAGCCTGCTTCGGATTCTGTGTCTCCTTCTCTCACTGACCCTCCCCTGCTCATGCTGTCGCTGTCTCTCTCTCTCTCTCTCTCAAAAATAAATTAAAAAACATTAAAAAAAGTTTTTTAAAACACCGTTTTTCTTGTGTGGTGGAAGAGGAAGACAGATCGCAAGGAATTAGAAAAAAATGCACAAGGTAAGAAGCAGAAGCAGAGGGTGTGGGCTGATGACAGCTTAAGAAGGGGCGGGAGTGGTCAAGGGAAAGAGAATCTGCCACTGTTAGTGGGAAGAGGGCCGAGCACAGGGAGTAACCAGGTGGGTAGGGGCTGGGTTTCGATGTAAATGGGGACAAGAGAGACTCGAGCTCTCCGGAGTCTCCATGCCAAACCATGGCAGAGACCTTTACACGGGGTCACTGACAGTAACTGGGGCGTACCGCACAGAAAGCAGCGCGTTTGCACAGTCACGCGTAAATACCGACTCCTTACGTGCAGATCGTTAAGTGAACACCGAGCCTGCTGTCTCTCTTCACACATTTTTCTAATTGTAGGGATGTCTGGACTCAATTAAAGGATGCAGGAGCAGCGGTGATTACGCACATTATCCACGCCCATGACTTTTTCCCCTCCAAAAAGAAATGTAGGTCTTCGCACAGTACATGCCCTTACTCTCCATAGAAAGGGGAAGTCTTGTAAAGTCTTTTGTGCAACGCTTCCTGTTGCCAACCGACTTGTCCAAACACTTCTCGCCTTGCGAACTCTACCCACCTGGCTTCCTCTCCTACGATAACGATAACCATCTACCAATCATACCACATGTCAATCATGAACAGATAGAGAACGTAGCCACCGTCCTGGCCCGGATTATAATTTTCCGTTAAACTGCATGCCTGCATAAAGCTACCCCACAGGTAGGAGAAAACAAACCTTTCTCATTTAAAACACCTGGCGTTCTTTTCAAGTGCAACTCTCCCCGGAAAGGGTTACATATTAAACTGCTTTTAGTGAAGCCAAAGGGCAGTTAGAAGGATCCAGAAGTTCGCTGGATCTGTTTTTACATCAATAAAACAACTGCCAGGCCTCCGCAGATTCTTGTGAAGGTCACCAACGTAGGTCAGTACTTTATATATTCTTTGTGCGGAGTCCTGGTGCTTTTTAAGGACGAGGCTTATGCATTTACGCAGGCCCTGGGGCGGGGGTGAAGCAAGCGTAAATTGGCAAGGTCCGACCCAAGTGTGGGAAGAACCTGGCGAAAAGGCCGTCCAGCAGTGTGCAGCATGTAACTGTCATCCTCATCGTGATGGAAGAAGGGAGCCTGGTGCCGCACCACCCTGGCGGACGGAAGGGAGGGAGTCCTGTGCACTGGCTGGGGAGAAGGGGAAGCAGCGGAGAAGGCTGGGGGTGCGGGTGCCGCCCCGAGAAGGAAGCCACCTCGCCAAGCCCAGCCGGGACAGATAACCCGGGGCGGAGCTTTGATGGCCCCAACTGCTCCGGTTACGTCTTTTTGGCCTTCCCAAACTAAACTTGACAAACATTTGCTGAATGTATGGACTGGAGACCGCAGAGTCTGCAGCGCCCGAGATACAGACACGGCGCGTCATCTCCGCACCCGGAGTAAGGGGACGTCTAGGCTTAAGGGGCCCATCCCGGGTCCAAGGGGCCCTCAGAGCGTGCGAGCTGGAGGCGGGGCATGCCCTCAAAGCAACCCGGGCCCAGAATCCAGCTGAGGGCACACACGACCGCCCGGGCCCCCTCTTCTGGCTCGCACCCACCTTCACCCCGCGGGCCTGGCCGCTGCCACCTTCCTTCCTGCTTCTGCAGAGAGGCAGGGCTTTGGCGCATGCGTAGTGCACACAGCCTGCCGGTCCGCGCTTTCGGTCGGCAGTTGGGCTTCAACTGTCAGCGCACTCGACCAATCAGAGAACGTGTTAATTTCATGGAATCCCGCCCCCTAGGGGGGACTATGGCAACCGGAGGCCATTCAGGTGGCGTGTTGTTGCCGCGGAGCCCCGCCCCCGCCAGGGGTACCGGGTGACGGGCCAGGGTCATGGGGTGTAAACGCTTCTGAGCTGCCGAGCCTCGCAGCGCGGCCGCGTCCCCTCGCCCCGCGGCCGCGATCAGCAGGTCCGGCCGCCGCACTCGCCCGCTCGCCCCGCGTCCCCCGGCGGCGCGGCCCATGCGGCTGCGGGCGGAGGCCGGCGCGGGCGCGGGCTGGGCGTCTCAGGTGCAGCGGGTGGCCCGGGGAGGTGAGGGGGCGGCGGCGGGGCCCGGCCCGGCCCGGTGATTGGCCGCTGGCCGACGGCAGCGGGGCGGCCCGGAGGCGCCCCGGGCTGGGAGCCGCCGGCGGAGCAGTCCGCGCGCGGAGCCTGCAAGATGCTGCTGTCCCTGGTGCTCCACATGTACTCGATGCGCTGCGTGCTGCCGGCCGCGGTGCTGCTGGGCACGGCGCCCACCTACGTGCTGGCCTGGGGGGCCTGGCGGCTGCTCTCCGCCTTCCTGCCGTCCCACTTGTACCAGGCGGTGGACGACCGGCTCTACTGCGTCTATCAGAGCATGGTGCTCTTCTTCTTCGAGAACTACACCGGCGTGCAGGTGAGGCTCTGCCCGCCCTCGGCGCCCGTCTGCCGCGCTGCTTCCTCCTGCCTGTCCACCCGCGTTCGCGGTTGGGACCCTTTCAGCCCGCGCCCTCTCACCCCCACCGCAGGGGACCCCAGGATCGTTCCGCTCGGCTCGGCAGATCGGGCGCCAGGAACACGTGCAGTCACTCGGTCTTCCCACCGCGACGGGAGTTTCACGTTCTTCTGTGGGGTTTGGCCCCATACTTCCTTGCAGGTACCCCAAGATCGCTAGGGTCTTGGAGTGATTGGAGCTCAGTTGCTCGTCGGCCACAAGTGGCCTCAGCCGTCCCTTCTCCCCAGGTTTTGTAACTGTCTGCCGTGGGGCATCGCTAAATCCGTGCAGATGAACATTTAAGTAGGGCAAAAGGTTGACAGTTTTTGGCGTTTGGTCTAAGAACATTGGTAACGTTTGAAATCGAAAGTGCGCTTTTGAAAGTCGGAGCCCCGGTCTCGAAACAGATTGGTGTTCCTATTTGGATAACAAGTACAACTTTGTTTTTGCATTCTTTCCCAGTGTGAGTGAAGGCTGGACGAGGAAGTTAATACATTTGTTACTGTAGAAGTCCTGGCGTATTTAAAATTCTTGCCAACTTACACTAGGCTTAACTGGGTGGCTGATTTTATTTTTCCTCTGATGACTTTTCTTCTGTTACTTTGTGAAGATTGAATCTTTAGATTAAATTGGTGTGGGGGGGAGGAGAAATGTGTAAGATCCTCTTAACTTTATAGTTATTTGAACTCTCCTTTACAAAAATAACAGTTGGGAATTTTCCTTTTATTTCCCAATTTGAACAAAAGAGCTTGATTCTTGGTTACTCCTTCTATCCAGTTCCTCCTCTCCATCCCCCACCCCCACCCACGCCGTGGTCAGGGTTGGGGTGGAGGGAATGCCACGGCCTTGGTTTTGTCTTTTTGCCTTTTTCCCTCCCGCCCAGAGCAGCTGTTTTCACCCTCCTGTCCACCAACTACTATTTTCAGTTTGCAGTTGCACTGCTTTGGATCCCTGATGGCTGGAGTTTGCCCCAGTTGGAGGTTGTTTGGGGGAAGGGAAGTAGAGAAGCCAGGGCCTACAGTTAAACCAGTGTGTCTGTAAGGGCTCCCTAGCCAAGAAAGCCTTGCTCTCCCAGATCATGGCTTCCTGTTAGTTGACTTTTCAAATGAGCTTCATTTAAATTTTTCACAAATTCAGGTCAGTCATTTCCTCGCTGTGTTCCCACTTTGCCACGTTGGTTTAAACGAGTGGCTTTATCATGATTAAGTCTTAAATTTCACTTCATTTGATGGCCTGCCTGGGCTGGGATGCAGAGGCAACAGAGGACAAAGTCACATACCTCTTAGAAAAATGGTGCTTCCTGTGGCGGGTTAGTTTATTTTTGTTCAGAGAACTGAGTATGTTCCATGCAGTGTGATATATAAAATACCAATGAGTTTCCTATTTTAAGAATGATTGCAAATTTCCAGAGTTTCTAAATTGTGTGGCTTGCCTTGTTCAGTGTGGACTTCCAGTTTAAGCTTTTTTTTTTTTAATGTTTATTTATTTTGAGAGAGACCAAAAGAGAGCTGACAAGTGGGGGAGGAGGGAAGTGAATTCCAAGCAGACTCCTGGCCGACAGTGCAGAGCCCAACATGGGGCTCAAACTCACGAACCACCGCGAGATCACGACCTGAGCTGAAACCAAGATCCTGACATTTAACTGACTGAGCCACCCAGGCGCCCCAGGTTTAAGTTGAGTTCTCAGCACATGGGTTTTTTAAAAATCTAATGTTGGGCAGTAAGTTCTAGGACTGCTAACACAGTGTAAGGAACCCACATCAAAAACTTTGGCTTCCTGAGGCCATCACATACCCTTTTATAAATGCATGAACGATGAGATACAGGAGAATCAAGGAAAGGAAAATATTTTTGAGGACATTCAGTCACCTCACTCCTAGTTTACTTAACTAGTTTTCATCAGTGACGCTGTCATTGTAAAGTTTTGGTTAAAATTTTAGCCTGTTTTCCTTCTATTGCTAAGGGGCTTTTTTTATTCCCCTTTGATTGTTTATCCCCTCTAATTTGCAAAGATAAAAAATGATCCTGTTCCTGCTCTGTATAAAAGGATGTTGATTCATTTCTGAAGCAGTAGTAATTTAAGAAGATCACATTTTTGAATGAAAAAGTTCACCATTAAATTACATACATTGTAGAGATATATTTAAATTAGAATTTTTTCCAGCCCCTCCCATCTGGCAATCAGCAGTTGGATCTCTGTATTTATGGGTCTGTTTCTTTTGCGTTTGTTTTTTAGATTACATATATAAAGTGAAACCGTATGGTGTTTGTTTTTCTCGATATGATTTATTTCACTTTGCATAATACCTTTTGCCTCTATCCATGTTGTCCCAAATGCCAAGATCATTCCTTTGTAAGGCTGAGTAATATTCCAGTGTGTATATGTGTGTGTAGCACATCTTTCTCTATCTGTCTCTGAACGCTTCCCTATCTTGGCTGTTGTAAACAATGGCTGGAATAAACGTAGCGTGCATGTGCATCATGTATCTTTTTGATTAGTGTTTTCATTTTCTCTGGATAAATACCACATAGTGGAATTACTGGATCAGATCCTATTTCTGTTTTTGACTCTGGGAGGAACCTCCAGACTGGTTTCCACGGTGGCTGCCCCAGTTTACTTTCCCACCAACAGTGCAGGGCCTTCCCTTTTCTCCACGTCCTGGCCGACACTTTTTCTTGTCTTTTTTGATACCAGCCATTCTGACAGGTGTAATGTGATATCATTGTGGCGTTGATTTGCATTTGCCGGTTAATTGGTGGTGTCGACCATAAATTACAATGTTTTAAAATGGCATTTTAATGCTTTTTAATTCTAGGTTCATGGTAGTGTAACAATATTTTTTTAATGCATAGAATTTTTAAGCTGAAGAAACATAGGTCCATGAAATTCCTGATTTGTTTTTGGCAGGTAACACTATTCCAGCATATATACTTGAATGTTCTGGCGGATTCTAGGTAAACATCTGTTCTTTCCTATTTCTTCTACTTTATTTTCAAATGCATTTTATTTATTTATTGTTTTGAGAGAGAGTGCATTGGCAGGGGAGAGGGCAGAGATGGAGAAGGAGAATCTCAAGCCGACTCTATGCTCAGCGCAGAGCCTGACGCAGGGGCTTGATTCCAGGACCCTGGGATCTCACCTGAGCCAAAATCAGTAGTTGGGATGTCAGCTGACTGAGCCATGCAGGTGCGCCTTGAATGCGTTTTTGACACAGGAGAACATTTCGGTCGCTGTTATTAAAATTACTGTTTATAACTTATTTATCCTTTTAGGTTCTCCTAGAATCTTACTAGTACTGAGATTCAACGGGTACCTTCACCATTTACTTTGGACTAAGCAATAAGGATTTTTAAAGTTTCGGGGCGCCTGGGTGGCTTAGTCAGTTCAGCATCTGACTTCAGCTGAGGTCATGATCTCATGGTTTCTGAGTTCGAGCCCTGTGTCAGGCTCTCTGCTGACAGCTCAGAGACTGGAGCCTGCTTCAGATTCTGTGTCTCCCTCTCTCTCTGCACCTGCCCCTCTCTGCTCTCTCTCTTTCTAAAAAATAAACATTAAAAAAAATAAAAAGGATTTTAAAAGTTTCATGTATCTCTCAACTTGAGACTCACTGAAAACCAACAATGCCTCTATCGCTTTTAGGGGCACTGATTCAAAAAATTGTATTTCTTTCCTGTTGCTGCCGTAACAGATCCCTTCAAATTTAGTGGCTTAAAACGAGAGAAATTTATTCTCACAGTTCTAGAGGCCAGATGTCTGAATTCAGGGTGTTTGCTGGTTTACACTCTATCCTTTCGTTGGCCTTTCCAGACTCTGGTGGCTGTTGGCATTCCTTGCCTTGTGGCCACGTGGGCCCGCAGCCTGCCTCCATGATCTCATTGCTGCCTCTTCTGTCTCTAAAGTCCCTCTGCCTTCGCTTCTAAAGACCCTTGTCATGGGTTTAGGGTCCACTCAGGTAATCCAGGGCGATCCGCAAATGCAAAGACCCTTTTCCCAAGTAAGGTCGCACTCACAGGTTACAGGCATAAGACATGGCCAGGTCTGTGGGGTCAGCACTCAGCCCACTACAACAGTAACTCAGTTCTGCCTGTTCTTGGAGCTGGAGTTCAGGGAAAACTTGGGGAACTGAAAAGAAAGTGGGGAATCCTGGCCGAGGCAGTGGTGAGGTGAGGACTCCGGCGTCGGAAGGCTGTGTGAGCACTGAAACCTATAGTTTCTATCCTGGATGCCCTCCCAAATGCTGAGATTCCTGTGTAAACAGTAATTGTACTAGTTATGACAGGTAATGAGAAATCTTCATATGTTGTTTTGGAGGCTGTTACAAGTTAATATATTTTTTTCCTAAATGTCAGAATTCTTTTCTCATGTAAAAAAAAAAAAATTCTCTTTCCCCTCTTTCCAATGGAATGCACTCAACACTGATCAGTGATATTGCCGGGCAAAAATATCTAGAGATGTGATGCGTGTCTCCTCATCAACGTCTACTCAATATTTTAGTCAGATTTTTTTCCTGCTTAAATCATTTTGTAACACTCGGAATGTATGTTTCAATGTGTTACATTAACGGCCCTGTCTTTTCTTCAAATGCTAACATGATCTATTATAACAACAAAATATGGACTTTGAGATAAAACAAATTTAGTTTTCCAACTGACCTACTTCAAGTATAAAATAGTTCAAAAGACACTGGAAAAAAGATAGAGAGTTTATGTCTAAGATTTAGAATTTCTTTAATGTGTTCAGTTAGAATACTCTTAAAATCTCCAATAATGCATACTTTTAATGAAAATATTATTTTGAATTCTTTAGGAACAACCAAGGCTTTCATATTCTAGATATGGTCTCCAGGACCATTTATAACTGGTTTTTTCCTGTAGCCAATCTCTTAGAATAAAACATGTTTCTTTAGAATGGGAGAAGGGACCTTCTGATTCTACCTCCTTTTTATCACATCTGGATCTCTTCCGCATTTCTGCTAAAAATTGCCCAGAGCCGTCTTGGATATCAGTCGTTCTGCAGAGGACATAAACATTCTGTGTCCTTGATTTCCTTTTTCTCTGCTCATTCATCGTCCACGTGAAGACCTTAAAAGACCTTTGCTTACTTCCTTCAGTTGAGCCCGGGGTGTAAGGGAGCTGGCCAGATCGGGTTGTGTGTCTGCGTATGTTTGTTTAAGAATGACACAGGCCTTTCATAGAGGAAATTAAACATTGCCCAGATTAAATATGATTTTAGGCTTCTGAGAAAGTCTTAGCAAAATGTAATTAGAATCTAGCTTTTATACTTTCTATAAATAAAGCCCCCTGATTGAGCAAGCAAGTTACTGTAGGTTGCATTGGTGTAAGATTTCTGCTACTGTCTTATTTGTCTATTTTAAAGCACAGATACAATAAAACGATCCAACACAGATACAGTATTCTGAGAAAGCTCCCTGTGCCTGCACACACCTTTCCCAAGCATGCCACGATTTGATGTGTAACTTCAGATTTCTTCTCCTTAAATAAATGGAAATTGTGGGAAGACTCCCCCAATAAATTAGCCTCTTGGATGTTTTTGTTTGTTTTGTTTTTTAGTGTTTGTTTATTTTAGAGAGAGCAGGCAGGGGAGGGGCAGGGGGTGAGTGGGGACAAAGGATCTGAAGCAGGCTCTGCACAGTCAGCACAGAGTTGGACAACGGGCTTGAACTCACAAACCTGGAGATCATCTGACCTGAAGTTGGATGCTTAATGACTGAGCCACCCAGGTGCCCTTGGGGGGGGGGGTAGCACTCTATATGCCTGTGACCTCTGGGGCCACCTCTATGCTGTTACAATGAGGAAAAGCTAAGTATGAATCGAAAGATAAAAATTACACTCCTTCTTTTGTGAATTTGTCGGAATTTGTGGAGCTGAATGAACTGAGAGCTGACTTCGTAAATGGAGCTGAACGTTATTTTTTCCTTTGATACTTTTTTTTAACTTAAAAATGTTTAATGTTTATTTTTGAGAGAGTGAGCGAGCAGGGGAGGGGCAGAAAGAGAGGGAGACACAGAATCCAAAACAGGCTCCAGTCTCTGAGCTGTCAGCACAGAGCCCGACGCAGGGCTCAAACCCACAGACTGCGAGATCATGATCTGAGCCAAAGTTGGACACTTAACCAACTGAGCCACCAAGGCGCCCTGATATTTTCTTATTTTATTATGATTTCTTAAACACAGGTCGATAGTACAACCCCAAACTAGGTAGTAACTTCTAAGGAATTCCCAGAAACTGCGCTTCATTCCTTCCTTCTTTCCTTCATCCCTTCATTCATTCATACAGAATTGGAGTGGCCCCCCTCCTCCCTGCCCCGTTCCAGGCCCTGTGCTGGGTGCTGCCGGATACAGTGGGGAAACCGTAGACAGATCCCTCATGGAGCTCTCCCTCTGGTGGGACACAGGTAATAGCAAGGGGATTAAAATGTCCTGTGCTCCGTGAGATTGTTAGACTAGGGGTTGGAGGGCAGGGGTGGGGACGTTTGCCAAAGCAAGTGGCATTTGCACGGAGCTCTGAAGAAGGGCTGTTCTGGGAGGATTTGTAGCGATCTAGGCAACAGATAGTGGTCAGGGTAATGGGCAGAATGGGAAGAACCCCAGGTCTGTTTTCGCGGTAGCTGACAGGGCTTTGTGATTGGAGGTGAAGGACAGAGGAGGGTGACATTGAGCTTCAGGACCCATCCTCCGAAGATGCTTCGCTAGGTGCTGGGCTCGTGTTGGTTGACACGAGATCCCACTCACGATTTACGCATGCCAGGAAGAGTGTGGACAGACCGTACCAGCAGAGGGTAATACTGACATGGGAGCGCGGGTCATAGTCAGCTTTGTGACACATGATGAAATGACTGCCTGGATTAATCAGGAAGGCTCTGTCAGTTACTCTGAACTGCTCTGGACAGTACTCCAAACCCGAGTTAAGAATCATGGCGTGCTTAGGAAAAAGAGGCTCTCTAGTGATAATGGAGTGAAAATGACGACGCCTAAATGTGGCGTTCCGTCTAAATTCCGCCCTGGCCAAGTTTTCCATTCCCTTGGCTTCCCTGTAGCCCCCCTGCCGCTTCCTCCCCAGCAACCAGAGGCCCCGGTGTGTTTGCGGCCATGTGCCTTCGGACTGGCCTTCTCCGTATACTTTCTTCCAACTCAGGCCCCAAGCTTATCCCCACCCCCTCTTGGTGTCAGGATCACATGCGTGATATTAACATAACAGTAGCATATTTGTTGTCTGTATTGTCCCCTCTACAAGATTGTAACCGTTTGGAGATGGCAGTAAAGAGGAGAATAGCTTGACTTGATTTTTCCCTTTTAACAGAAGTGCGGAGAACTCGGGATACGGGTCTGGGAGGGTTTCTAGAGAAATGTGGGTGGATTTCACTGGTGATGGGATGGGTTCTTGAATGACCTTACTGGTTGACAGGTTTTGATCTAACAGGGACTGCGGGTCTAGTGAGTCTAATTGTATTCTTTACTTAAGTAGAGAAAGGGGAAAGAGACGTGAACTGCACCCTCAAAAATATGACTGTGAAAGAGTAATGTCAGAGACCTTGTAAGAGAGGGGTTCTAGGGGCACCCAGGTGGCTCAGTCGGTTGAGTGTTGGCCTCTTGGTTTTGGTTAATAGCATGATCTCATGGTTCCTGGGATCAAGGTAGTCGGGCTCTAAGCTGACAGCACAGAGCCTGCTTGGGGTTCTCTCCCTCTCTCTGCCTGTCTCGGTCTGTCTGTATCTCTCTCAAAAAAGAAAGAAACTTAAAAACAATAAAAGAGGGCATTCTGGAACAGCCAGCAACACAGAGAAACCTTTGTTCACTTGTCCATAAAAGCCTGTGCTTTTTGCTGCTGTTGAACCTGTGCGCTTCTCGAAGCTTTGTTTCCTGTTTCTCTGTGGGAACCAGCAATGAAAACCTGAAATAAGCAAATGTTGCTTGGGTGTTGGAGAGGGTGCTGTAGTGTGTGGAAGAGGTATCTGGAAGACAGCTTTATTCTGGCTGGTCTCCAGGTGGGAATTTCAGGAGCACAAAGAAATGAGGGGGTGGGTGATCCCTTAAGCGCTAACCACGCACGATGCCCTCGTGTTTCAGACGGAGAAAGTCATCTCCACTCTCCAGTAACACACAAAGCACTTTAAAAAGTGTATATGAGATAAGTTATTTATAAAAGAAAGAAGTAAATAAAGAGCCGAGGAAATGGAGGAGTGAGACCCAGAGTCCAGACACTTGCCCACTGTATGGAGCACGTGTGCATGAGCAGGTGACTCCGGAAGTTAAGTAGGATGCCAGCGCTTAAAGGCTCGCAGGCTTCTGTGCTCCCATCCTTAATTTGTATTTCAGGAAGAAAAAACTTTTTAATGTATTATTTGAGAGAGAGAGAGAGAGAGCGCGAGGGAGAGAGCGAGCACACAGGAGGGGCAGAGAGGGAGAGAGAAAATCCCAAACAGGCTCTGCGGGTCAGCCCAGAGTCCGATGGGGGGCTCCATCCTGTCACCGTGACATTATGACCTAAGTGGAAACCAGGAGTCCCACGCTTAACCTACTGAGCCACCCAGGTGCCCTACATACCCACATGTTAATTCACATCAAATACTTCAGCCTGGCCTCTTAGTGACGACTCTGTTGTAGTGCAGAGGAAGAAACTCTTTCCTTCAGTGTATTAGGTTTATAGCTGAGGTCTGCAAATTAAACTGACAAAGGCTAGATTCACAGGAAAAAGACCTACACATTTTACTGATGTTAATGTTTTTACATGCATTGGCACCTAACAGAAAAGTAGAAACCAAAAGAAGTGAATAGACTCAGCTTGGGGGTTTATATGTTGTTTTAACAAAGGGCAGTAACCTATGGAAACAAGGCGAGGTAGAAAAGGGCTCTGGACCCTTAGGGCCGGTAAACTGGGTAGGTCACTGGGGATGTATCACAGAGAAGGGAGGGGTTAGTAAGGTTTGCTGTGCAGACGCATCGTCTGTCTCTGGTCCTCCTGGCACTTTAGAGGGAGACACCTTTAGGGTGTGGGTATTCACGTCACCTTCACAAATGAAGTTAATGCTTCAGGCAGAAAGAAGGGGTGTCTGCGGTTTCTCACTTGCCTTCGGCTCAGGATAATCCTTATGCCAAAGTGGCATGTTTTGGGGTAGCATACTCTGACCCCCCCTCACAGAGTCTATCCTTCAGGACAGTGAGAAAGTTAAAAAAAGTTCACTTTGTATGGTGAAAGAAAATGGATAGTATTGACCTAAATGAAGAGTCTGTTTTTTTCACACAGAAAACGCTGTACTTCCGACCGCGTCCTGGTGATATTGTCAGTTGGGTCTACTGTGCTAAACATGCGTGTACTTGAGATTCCATTTCACTACCTCTTTTCAGGATGCAAGAGAGTCTTCAGATCGTTTACATATCAGGGGAGAAAATTAAACCATGTAAAGATACGATCCTGGTGAGGTGAAAGAAGTCTCCATCTCAGTCCAAGCCTCCTTCTTTTTAATGTTTATTTTTGAGAAAGGGCGCAATGGAGATCTAGATCGCAAGTGGGGGAGGGGCAGAGAGAGAGGGAGACGCGCAATCTGAAGCAGGATCCCGGCTCTGAGCTGTCAGCACAGGGCCAGACATGGGGATTAAACCCAGGAACTGTGAGATCATGACCTGAGCTGAAGTCGGACCCTTAACCGACGGAGCCGCCCACGCGCCCCAAGTCCCCGCCTTCTGATAGTCGGTTTGTGCAGGCTTGTTTGACGGTTTGTGCAGATGTGTTTGACGAAAGCAGAACAGTCACCAGAGTGTCTGTTGCAATGAAGATAATTACTCAAGGAGCATTTGTCTTGTCCCTTCTAATGAATTAGTAAAATGAAAAAGAAAATCTAGTTTTTTCTGTAGGGACTTTAGATGAGCTTTTAAAAATGAGTGAGGCTAAAATCCAACAATTATGATGAATTTAAAAGAATTAGGAATAACAAAAAGGCCGTATGTTTTTCATATGCCTGCTTTTGAAGGAACAAATTACCTGCAAAAACAGTGATAAAACAGTGATTAATGTGACTCAAAATACGCGTACTCGAAGATTCCCGAAATGCTGCCTTAACAAGTCCCTGGTGTATTTTACTGTGTTTGTTCCAGAAGCTGTTACAAAATGAGATGCAGCTTTATCTACTTGTGATAAATAAAAGGGCAGCTTAACGATTCGGTAAACCTGTAATGGGAAGCGTCGGAGCGCTCGGCTCTGGGGGTGGAAAAATGATGCAGCCCTGCCGGGAAGAGCCTAGCGCCCCGGGGAGCGGCGCTGAGGCCCCCGTAGGAGCAAAGGGGGCCTGTCCGGGTGCGAAAGGGGGTGTGACTAATCCTGGGCTCCGGGTTAGAAGGCAGGCTGGGAGGCTGGGAGGCTTCCGAGAAGGGGCGAGTGCCTGTGAGGATGTGCTGGTCTTAGAGGGAGAGAGTGCCCGGAGGCTGCGGGTCGTCAGAGAATTGTCGCGAGCGGGGCCTTCCTCTGCCCTGTGGTCCTGCCGGCTGGACCTAGACTCAAATTGCCGAGACAGGTGAGCAGGAGAAAGTCACATTTAACAGGCATGTGGACGGGGCTCCACACCGGCGAGATGCCACAGACAGCGAGGCCGCAGGCAGCTTACCGGAGCTAAGGAGAGGGGAGGGGTCTGCGGATCCGGAGGGGAGAAGGCCTTTAGCGGGAAGCCTAAGGGAGGAGATTTGACAAACATTGAAAAGGAAAGCCTGTCCTGTTATGCAAATGAGTTTCTTAGGTAAAGAGGAGTCTCTGTTTGTGGCGCTGTTCCGGGTACTGGCTCTCCTTTTCAATGCAAATTTAGGCCCTTGAGGGAGAGACAGATAGCTTTTCCTGCACCTGCTGGGTTTTGATTACTCTGAACTTGAAATAGTCTTTCTGCCAAAGTGGCCTATCTTGGGGGCAGCCTGCCCTTTCGTATTTAAATTTACGTGTAAGTCGTAAACTGTTATGAACTTTTTTTAAAATTGAGCAAACCCTACAGCGATCTAACTCATCACATAGTAGTAATAGCTGTTAAATATTTTGAGATTCTGCATTCTTAAAAGATGAAAATTTTTTTCTTCCTCTCCATGTTAGTAAATTGAAAAACAAATGTTCCACTTAAATGAATGAAAGAAATTTGACAGTTTCAAATTAGAATGCAGTGCTTTTTCTTTGACGTCTTGTAAATAAACCAAGTGAAGGACCTTAAAACTGCATAGGTGTTACCTAACATTGTAATTATGCATCCCTTTCTTCGGTTAATTAACATTTATTCAAAATACTTAATGGTTTGCAACTATTACAATAAGATTTGCAGTTCATAATTTTATTTATTTTGCTTTTAGATATTTTCAGGTTTTAATTAGGAAGGACTACTCTTATTTCTGTTGAATTCTAATTTATAGTGGCAAATGAAAAACTTTAAATGGGCAATTATCCAGATACCTACTTTAAGATATTATGTTTTGTGAAAGGCTTACCCTTTTTTGTACCATCTTGCCTTTCATTTGGAAATAGCTTTTATTTCAGTGAGGGACTATTCACCTTGAGGAGTAATCGTTAAAAGCATGAGTGATGTGTTATGTATATTCCCTCAAGTGGCTATGAATTAGGGTTTTTTTTTTCCTTCTGAGTGATGTAGCAGTAGAACTACCTTTTCTCTGTTTTGCCCAATTAAATCCATTGCTTATCTTACTTTCTCTAGCTACTGTAGAGGCCACTTTTAGGCAGGAGGCTTGAGCAATAGAAAATCAAGCAGGACAGAGGGGCCCAGAGTGACCACCAGGCTGAACGCAAGAGGCTCATTCAGTGGCCCACCTGGAATGGCCATCGGCACTAACCAACCAATGGGCTGGTGATAGGCCGGCACAGTTCCCCCAAAACGGGGAAATTCCCTAAGTTCCCTTCCTTCCCCACCCCACCCTGTAAGCACAGCCTGTCACCACCCCTCCTGGAAGACAGCCTCTCCTCTGCTGTCCTGCGGCTGCTTCCTGAAGTGTGTTCATGAAACCTCCACCTCCTTCGCTCTGCCTCGGTGATTTCTCCCGCTGCCTGCGCAGCGGCCCCATCTAATCTGCACACACCAGAATTATCGCAAACTAAATAACGTGCCTGTTATCTGCCTTCCGAGGCTGCAGCCTGGCAGCCTATTGAGCAAACCCAGCGCAGGATAGGAAGAGGAGAGTCTGCTGGATGGCTCAAGTGCTGACTTCAGCTTGGGGACAGGCAGGTCTCCCAAGAGTAGTCACCTTTAAATGTGAATGTCCCGTCCAGGGGACAAAAGCCAAACACCAGACAGCAGTTGCATAGCTGCAGCACCATAAACCCGGTGCGCTGCACCCAGCGGACTCGAAGCAGCTCTGGCTCACTGGTGAGAGAATGGGGACTGTTCACCAGCAAGAACTCCCTTTCAGCCTTGCACAGATCAAACTCTTGGATGAGGGTTTTGTTTTGTTGGCACTGAGAGACTTTATTAATAAAAAATTGAGCAAATATCTAAATGGTTGTATGCACTATAAATCACATGTATAGCACTGAGTAGTTTTCCAAGACCTCAGTCTGAGTCCCCGGCGGCCAGAACTCTGTGCCCTCTCGTTCCATTTTGCTACAGAGATGCTGGGTTAATGTCATTTTCTAGTTTCTGTTGTTAACATATTAAGAATGTTGCCACCGATATATCTGCGTGGATGTCTAAAACCCCGCGGTTGATTTGTAATCTTGCAGACTCCATGATCACACGGTACAGAAACAAAATGCTTTGAACAAAAAAATACCACAGTGGCTTCAACTCTTAGAAGTCATGTGTTATTTCTTGAACTGGATGGTGGGCACATAGGTGTTCATTACAAGAGTTTTTCTGTAGTTCCACGTGTTTGTTTGTTTGTTTTTTAGAGAGAGAGAGACAGCGTGAGCAGGGGAGGGTGAGAGAGGGAGATACAGAATCCAAAGCAGGCTCCAGGCTCTGAGCTAGCTGTCAGCTCAGAGCCTGATGTGGGGCTTGAACTCACAAACCGTGAAAGCATGACCTGAGCCGAAGCCAGATGCTTAACCGACTGAGTGCCCCAAGTTCT
Organism: Mungos mungo; assembly: GCA_004023785.1. Taxonomy (NCBI): domain Eukaryota; kingdom Metazoa; phylum Chordata; class Mammalia; order Carnivora; family Herpestidae; genus Mungos; species Mungos mungo. The sequence continues at coordinate 54,247 of PISW01006435.1, read as the reverse complement.
GCATGTCTTCAGTGTTTCATAATAAGTACTTAAGGAAGTTAAATATATTTTTAATTTATTATGAGACATTTAAGACATGCAACTTGGGAAAAACTCCTATAATGAACACCTGTGTGCCCACTGTCCAGTTCAAGAAATAACACATGAAGCCACTGTGTACCCCTCCCATGTTGAGACTTCTCCTCCCTTCCTGGAAGTTACCTGTATCTTGAACTATCTCGTCTGTTATTTTTTACTTTTTAATTTTCTGAAGTAAACTCCATGTCCAACATGGGGCTTGAACTCAACAACTCTGAGATCAAGAGTCGCACATTCCACCAGCGGAGCCAGCCAGGCGCCCTAACGAACTTTCTCTGTTCTTTATGGAGATAGAGTCCTAATTAGGAACCGCGTTTCCCTATTACTCACAAAATCAAGGTTTAATCTTCAGTCTGGTATTCAAAAGAGTCTCCCATTCGGGTTCGGAGCCCGCGGGCCTCCTTGCCCCAGCGCACCGGCCCCGCAGGCAGCCGTGGTCTGACGCGACGCCGCTCGCGGTGCCTCAACAGGCCTCAGACGCTACCGTCTCCATTTCTGGGTTCAGCTTTTTGTGAGCATCCTTCCTTCATCTCATTGCTGAAATCACACCTAACAGATGCTGCTTTTGCTCCACAGTTGACGGTTCTTTACTACATAATGTACTGTATTTTCGTAAAGTTCACGTCTGTCTCATTACAGCTGTATACGTGGCTCTCTCTGCTACACGGTAGACTTTGTGAAGGAAACGTGTCTTACAAACAGTGCTTCAGATCTTGCGAGCGGTCCGTCAGGGCCTCTACTTCTCACGAGGGTGTCGACCATTCCGTTTCACTTGATAACCAGGAACCTGCTCTGTACTTAACTACTTTAAACATGGGCCGCTTATGGTCGCTCGCTCGGAGAGATCTAATTTTTGTTAATCATGGATGGAGAAGGTCATGACATTGTCGATTCTTTGTGTCCTGTTTTGTTACAATAGTACATGTTTTGAAATATTAAAGTAATGTTTCTTTTTGTTTTATTTTTTTAGATATTGCTCTATGGAGATTTGCCAAAAAACAAAGAAAACATAATATATTTAGCAAATCATCAAAGCACAGGTTTGTATTTCATTTGCATGAAATTTAGGTTTTCTACAGAAAGTAGATGCTTTTATTTCTTTAAATGAGTTTTGTTAAAACACGAATTTTCAATGCAGACGTTACATCGTGATCTTATGTTTTTTATGATTTTAGTTTTTGGAAAGTCAGGAATATGAAAACTGAATTTTCCTAAACTTACCTTTCTCCTTGGGTGGGTGTAAATAAGCCCTTTTCTTTCATTTGTTCTGTTTCTTTGAATAGTTCTTTAATTTATGCATTTGTTTTGTAAGTTATATTTCTGGAAGTAAAATTGGGTCAGAGTGTATACACATTTTACGTATTTGTTAAGTCGAAGAAAGGTTGTGCTAATAAGTGACTGCCCCTTCCCTAAAGACAGCGCTGTGTTAGTTTCTAACATCGACAGTCCCTTTTGCCTACTCAAATGTGTTGGTTTAATTCAAGCTCGCTGCTCTGTCCGAAGAAACGCAGAAGAACGTGGTCTTCAGTCGTAGTGCAGTATGCGCTTTAAGTTAAGGCACTTTTTAAAAAAACTTACTTTGTTATAATTATAGAATCTCTAGAGTTTGCAAAAATAGTGTATGGAGTCCCATGACCTCTTAGTCAGTTTCCCCAGGATGACGTGTGACGTAGCTGTGGTGCATTGTCACAGCCCAAGAAGTTGACACTGGTTAAGGCACTTTTTAGTCCTACAAACGATTCAGTCCAAAGAAAATCCCACTTCTTACTCTTGTCAAACCTGTAACTGCTTCTGATGCGCACTCGCTGAAGTCCATTTTTATTACTTTAGAAAGTACAGTACCCAGGTGTTCAGAGCCAAACCAGCCCGATGGACGACTGTCCTGTAATGGAAAATCCCTTCAGCCTTGGCTGTTTATCTTCCTCCTGTCGACTGTGTCTCTTTATGATTTTGCTGCTTTTAGGAGGAGGGGTTGAAATGCATTTGTCTCAATTTTGCTCATTGGTGATTACACTCTGTTTTATGGGACAAGAATTGATTTTATGGGACAAGGGGTGATAGGAACTTTGAGGTAGCTGAGCAGCCGGACGGTGGTCAGTACGGGCTCCCAGCGCTGGCCTGGAGAGCAGGCCGAGGACTTTGAGTGTTTCTCCGCACGCGCCGCGCTTCCCTGCCGCCAGCGTCCTGCTCCGGCTGCTGATGGCGCATTTCTCCTGGGCTTCCAGTCTCCAGATACGAAGGACTCCGGGGTCTGGGGTAGGGGGCGGCTCGTGATAGCCCAGATTTCTTTCGTATTGACCCACTGGTTAGTTTTAGTAACCTTTTCTATGGTTTAAGAAGATTCTCTCTTCAGGCTCCTTGTTGAGGCTCCCTGCCAACTCCCCCGGTTCCAGGTGTCAGTGCGGAAGTGGTTGTATTAACGCCTGTGGAGCTAGCACGGACGCGTTCCCGGAGGCGGTGAGAGAAGTAGTCACAGTAAAATGAGAACCGCTACCGTCGGGTGGGTGCTTCCTGCGTGCTGGCCTTTATGTGCGTTACTTCAGAGTGAGACGGGCTTTGAAGGAAAACGGTTTGGTTTTGTTTCCTACTTGTTTTTGGAGCTAGAAAGTAGTACAGGAGGTGTGAGCTCCATAGTCAGTCCACAACTGACCTGAAGAAAGATGTCTCCCTTCTCAGGCTGGAGAGTCATTCCCTCGTGCCCTTACCTGATCCCCGAGGGCCTGAGACTTTTTGGTAGCAGGTTCTGTACCAATTAGCCTTCAGGATTGGAGAAAGCTGCTTTTCTGAATGCCTTTTTAAAAACTCATAACTTGGGAACATGACTAGCTAATGGCTTTAAATAACATTAGGATTGCTGGCCTTAGTCAGATTATGATGGAATATGCCCAGAAAAACGAGCACATACAAATCTGTGTATAGTTCTAGGTTCCCAGGCCCCCGAGACTTATCCATATTCTCGGGTCATGGGCCGGTGGTGGCCGGGTGCCCTTTTAAAACCCTTCTGAGATATCAACCACAACTGAGTATCTACAACGCGATGAGCAGAAAGACCATTTCAGCGTTCACCCTAGACTTTCTAGCACAGCGTCGGCGAGGCCGGCCGGAATCCCAGTCTCTTCTTGGCCTGACCTCCAGACAGCTGGCGTTTTAATTAGCCTCTCCTCTCTGTTGTTTCCACTCGATGTGTCCTCGCCATCTCCATGTTCTTAGTCTCTCTTAACTTCTCCACAGTGAGGATCTGGTGACTATTCCTCCTTCCCCTCGGCCTGTTTAAATATCTGCTTTTGAAACTGTTTGCCTTAATCCCATGAAATGCACCCTTTTCTTGGTTTAAGTGACATTTGTCTTGACTGACCACACACATGGTGAGTAGATCATAAAAAGACATGGGTTTGCAGGCAGACCCTGGCTCATAGGCTGTTCTGCCGCAGGCTGTGCGACGGGGCAGATGACCTGGCTTGGCCTGACCCGTCGTGGGAGGGTGATGTCTACTGCTCAGGGTGGTGGGCAGTTTACATGGGCTAGCCCCTCGTTTCTCAGCCTGCCTGGCTCACAGGGGACATTTCATAGCCGGGGGCAGGGAGCAGCAGCAGCAGCAGCGGTGGTGATGGTGATGGTGGTGGTGGTGATGGTGGTGGTGGCGATGGCGATGGCGATGGCAGTGATGGCAGCCGTGTCTAACGAGCCATGCGGTGCTGAATACACACGAGGCAAGTGCGTCCTGCCCGGTATCTCTGTGACTTTGGGCCTGTTGTTACATCATAACATCGTGAGAGAAGTGTGGGTCTTCTTGGTGTCCCTCCTCTTTAACAAGTTCATGGGAACAAGGGCACTGCCTTGGCGGGATCACTGTGGAGGAATTCTGATGTCGCCACATTTCTTGATCTCCTCGTTCGTGTATTCATGCCAGAACACAAAATGGGAGTAGTGAACTGTAAAGGCACCTGTTACCGTCTCCACTTCCAGTAACTCCGCTCTAGTCTAGAAACCCTATCAGAAACCTAGTTGAGAATAAACAGGAAAAGTCAGGGTCATCGAGTAGCAAAAATTGACGGCACAAAGTGTGTGCGTTTTGACTACATCAGTTAGTTCTTAAGCTTTTCCACTAAAACATGCAGAAGTTTAAAGTCCTGGCCTAGGAGAGCTAATATGGACATAAGGATTTCACACTTTGTCTTCGGAGTTCTCGGGAGATGCGTTCTCGGCCGGGTATAGCATGCTTGTTTCAATATAAAAATGTGTTAGGAAAATCCTTCACACTTTAAAAAAATAATTGTTCCAGGAAATGATACCCTGTCTTGGTTTTGCCTTTGATTTAGAATCCCAGATATGTCCCAGGATGCATTACAGCCTCAGAACCATGCATTTAGTTCTCCAAATTTATTTACATTAGGTTCCGTTATAACAAGCTGGATCGTTTGGTTTCCAGGACATAGAGAGGTGTTCATCAGTGTTGTTCAGGTGATTTTAACGGGAAGGAAGGGGACTGGGAGTTGGCCTCCAGAGGCAGTGACATCCTGGAGACGAAGGTGGTCGTTGATGGTTCTTCAGCTGACGAGGCTCCTGGGGTCCCTGCTCGGAGTGGACCGTCTGCATCGCTCTGTCCAGGGATAGCCGTAAGAGAATTCATGCATGCGGTTGTAACTTAAACCCTTGAGAAAGAACTTGTGAATGAGAAAAAAGATTAAAACGAGATTTATAATGATAAAACGATTTTCCACAAGAACAATTTTTGGAGTGCCGGGGGCTAAGCGTTCAGGGTGTCCTCTCTGGTGTGATGAGTGACCTACAGGACTCGCCCCGCTGTGACTCTGCGAAGGGCTGTCCTTGTGGTTTAAACCAGCGCGAACTCCTTTACTTCCAAGGCTGTTCTGTGCCCCAGATTTTATTCTACCATTTCCCCCTCGAGTTCAGTCCTTCTGTTCCAGCTTCTAAGGCCCTGGCTACACTCGTGGTAGTAGGACTCTATATTTTTGAGGGATTCTTATCAATTTGTTTTTTCAAATAGCGCATCCCCCGGTTCACTTTTCATTCGTCTCGAAGAGATGGGGTACTTTGTAGCCCTTGGCTTTTCAAGCCAAATCTCTGCGCTTCGAGACTTTCTCCTCTTTGCCGCCTTCGTTTCACTTCCTCTGACCCGCTACACCGTGTCCTCTACCATCTTCCGCACACGCTTGCCTGGGTTCTGGGTCTTTGCTTCGGCAACGGCTTGTCCTTCTGTTGGGAATTTCCTCTCTCTTCCTGGAAGTTTTTTCATGATCAACACACTCGTGTCTTCTTACTTTTCTTTCTGTGACCCTTTAGTAGGAACTTACCTGCGTAATTAACAGTTCCTAGCAGCCTGGGTGCATGTCCTGTGGTTCGTAAGGAGCACCCGTCTGCCCAGCACAGCCATGCGTTTCAGCGGATGTCCGCCCTGACATGGCAGCCTAGGGCTGGGTCCCGACAGCCAGCAGTCAGGACACGGCGTCCTTGGCTGCTGTTGTGTGCATTAGTACATAAACAATACTTAGTTACATCTCACAGTTGCACTTAATCACTTCTTGCTGATTATAATTTTGTCCTGTTTGTTAGACTAAGAATTAGAGGAGCTTTATTCCTCATTCACGCCACTTTTGTGTCACTTGTGGGGGTTTGTGACTTTTTTGCCTTTTATCTCTGAAATAAAAAACCTTTCAAGAAATGCAAGGGAAAAAATAACAGAAAATTTAAAAAATAGAATTTGTCATTTTTAAATGTCTGCGTTTCTTACAAAGTAATTTTAAAGTTCTACTCATATTTTCAAAGTATATTCCTAGTATAATCTGGGAAGAGGCTCTTTCTGGTTCTGTGAAAGGAAGGCTGGTGTTTACATGCGGATCATTTATGCGTTAATTGGGTCGTGTCTTTGCAGTTGACTGGATCATTGCTGACATCCTGGCCATCAGGCAGAATGCTCTTGGACACGTACGCTACGTGCTGAAAGACGGGCTAAAGTGGCTTCCGCTGTACGGGTGTTACTTTTCTCAGGTAACTTTTTCCATACTCTTTTCATCATATATGTAGCTCATAAAAATTGTAGATTTGGAAAGCTAACATGCACTTAAAATAAATGTATATAGTCCATTTTGTTTATTTTTTAGGTTTAATAACTTGTTCCAAATGGAAGTCATTTTATTTGGCATTTTTAATGGTGTGTATTTATATTCGTGCCTGGTCACCCAGGTGGTTCATAGCATAAATACTAACATACAAAAATCAAGCAACTAGGAAAATTTAAAGGCATAGAATTTGGTTTTTTTTAATCTTTTTTTAATGTTTTTTATTTTTTTTTTTTTGAAAAACAGAGACTGCGCAAGCAGGGGAAGGTCAGAAAGAGAGGGAGATACAGAATCTGAAGAAGGCTCCAGGCTCTGAGCTAGCTGTCAGCACAGAGCCCGACGTGGGGCTCGAACCCACAAATCATGAGATCATGACCTGACCAAAGCCAGACACTTAACCAACTGAGCCGCCCAGGCACCCCTAAAGGCATAGAAATTGAAAGATGATTTTTTAAACTAATAGTAAAAATTAATTATGATCTGTAAGATATTAAAAAGCAGGAGCTGTATATGAAAAGTGCTTAGCACGAGTGGCAGACACATAATAAATATTTAATAAACTATATTTTCCAAAATGCCCTTTATTTACTTTTCAAGCTGTAAATTTGGTCGAGTGACTTACCTGCTCAAAAACTAGGTGGCTAGGTGGCTCAGTCAGTTAAACATTCGGCTTCGGCTCAGGTCATGTTCTCATGGTTCGTGGGTTTGAGCCCCACATCAGGTTCTGTGCTGACAGCTCGGAGCCTGCAGCCTGCCTCAGATGCTGTGCTCCTCCCTGCTTGCACTCTGTCTCTCTATCTTTCTCTCTCTCTCTCTCTCTCTCTCTCTCTCAAAGATAAATGAACATTTATTTTAAAAAAATCCCTAAAGATCATGACTATTGACATTTTATGGACACTTTTAGTGATTGTGCATCATTGGAAAAATTGAAAGCTAAGAACTATGTTACTGATCGAGTTTATTTTAAAAAATGTATTTTTGAAAAAGTATTTTTGTTTTAATTGTCAACAAACTCTGTATGTTACTATATTTTCTAGTACTGGGTAGCATGCAGTTTCTATTTCAACTATGTTGGAACCTAGGGGAATTTTCAACTACATGTTCATTAGGTGGTAATGTTTCAGCAATTAGGAATAGTTTAATTCCTACATGTAATTTTATTCTTTACTTCTGGTGAGTAAAGTTGCCTTTCGGATGATGGGCCATTGGATATTTTAATAGTAAATATCACCACCCCATTTTTCCCATGTGGCAGCATGGAGGGGTCTACGTGAAGCGCAGTGCCAAGTTCGATGAAAAGGAAATGAGAAAGAAGCTGCAGAGATACATGGACGCACAGACTCCTGTAAGATACTGCTCGTTTTTCTTTTCCTTATCGACTCCAGTTTTTAATTTAAGAACTAAGTTAGAATTTAAGAACTGTTTTGAAAATATATTATTCTGTGGGTAATAAATAACTGAGCTTTGTTCAGGCAATCAAAAGCCTCTGAACATAGATGAGCAGTTCTTGCCAGCCGTTAGGAAGAGGCAGTGGCCAAGCCAGTGCTTGCTGGGGGCCGTCGGTGTGGGGCTCAGAGGGCAGAGCGCATGGGGCGGGGGAGGGGGTGGTTCCTGGGGCGGAACGCAAGAGGATGACGGTGTTCCTCTCTCTCCTCCGAGCAGTGTGGTATATTTGACATGTTGTTTATAGATCTCCATAAACAGAAGAGATGGGCAATATGTGTATTCACTTTCTGTTCAAAAAATTATTTAAAATGTCAGCCTTGACTTACCCTTGAGAGAGCCGCCCCACCTCTCCCTCCGGCCTCCTGGGTCCTCTGTGGACCTTGAGTGCGTCACACCCGTGCAGACAGCCCTGCTTTCCTGCAGACTAGGATTTCTCCAGTTTTCCCCCGATTAGTCCACTGCACCACGAATCCAGTTAACACCTGTTTGCTCAGTTGATTGTACTTTTCGTGGTGTGCTGTACTGTATAGCGACTGTCAGATCTCTTTTTGTTTTAATCTTCAAACTTTATTTCTTTAAACCTTGAAGGCATCATTTAAAAGCTGTACTGAGTGTATTTAGTGATCTCAGTACGTGAAGCCTCATTTTGTCAGTTCCTGCTCCTGGTACTTTCTTCCCCTGTGTGCTTCGTTATCTTTATTTGTTGCTGATTGTATTGGGAAAATTATTTGTACAAATCAGCTCAAAGCTTAGAAAGGGCCTTCCTCCAGAGAATATTTGCATTTATTTTAGCTGGGACGTTAAGTCTTCCCTAGTCTGAGCCCACCGGAACCAGTTCTGAACCTGAGGTTAACTGGACCAAAGTTGCAAATCCATGTAAGACTAATTTTGTCCTCTGGTTTATTTTTGCCCGGACAGAGTATCCTCACTTCTTCTCACTCTTAGTAGAAGGTCCATGGGCTTTGATTTTTGTTCCCCTCACTTTTCAATCTGTTAAAGGAAAAGTACATGATACGGTTACTTTTGCTTTACTGTGTTTGTGTTCGTTTTGGTCTTATTATCTTGTCAGCTCTTTGGTGGTTTTAAAATGGTATATCCAGCTTTTTACATTTTCAACAAGAAGTCTTGTTCACATAACTGATGTTTTCCTTTGGGAACCTTTCTGTGTTTCAAGGGCAGCAGTCAGCTTGTTGATGTTCCTGCAACAAGGCTGAACGGTAGACAGGCAGTGACGGGAGGGGCCGTCGCTTTGAGGCCGCTATGGGTCCAAGGTGTGGATCCTTAGAATCTGTACGGTTGCTTCACCTTTTCATATTTAAGTTCTGTGAAACATATTTTCAGTTTTTGTTACTTAATCTTTCATTTCTGGAAGTAAAGTAACTGACATGGTAGAATGTATTTCTCAAGTCTACTTTCTTTTTTTTTAGTTTTTTTAATGTTTTATTTATTTTTGAGAGAGAGACAGTGTGAGCAAGGGAGGGTCAGGGAGAGAGGGAGACACAGAGACACAGGCTCTGAGCTGTCAGCACAGAGCCCAATGCAGGGCTTGAACCCACGAACTGCGAGATCATGACCTGAGCTGAAGTTGGACACTTAACTGACTGAGCCGCTCAGGTGCCCCTCAAGTCTACTTTCATATGGCTAGATGCTCCTCACCGGAATCAATTTCCTGATTAAATCAGCTTTTACCATTCAGTATTTGTATTACTTGAGAGACTGCAGAATTTTATTTCCAAAAAATATATCTGTATAATGAATTTCTAAGAAGTACATCTACTTAGTAATTATAGCTGATATATATACATATATATATTCACGAGGTACTTATCAGTGTGGGTGTAGATGAAACATTTATACAAATCACTACTTCATCTCTAGAAGTTACAGAGTCAACATTTGAGCTAGTGCAATTTATAGCACAAATATAGAGTTGCACACTTTGTTGTTTTTTCAAACTTTTTAAAACTATTTTTTAAAATTTATTTATTTTGAGGGACAGTGCAAGTTGGGGAGGGGCAGAGACAGAGGGAGAGAGAGAATCACAAGCAGGCTCGATAGTGTCAGTGCAGAGCCTGATGCGGGGCTCAAACCCATGAACCGAGAGATCGTGGCCAGAGCTGAAATCAAGAGTCAGATGCTCAACTGACTGAGCCCCCGGGTGCCCCTGCTTTTCCAGCTTTTACTCGAGTTCCTTATTAAAAGGGAGGCAGCAGCCTCTGGCATAAGAGTGTTGGCTTTGAAATCACATTTGTTTAATCTCAGGTCTGCCGTTTAAACTTTGCACAGGTCACTTAACTTTCTTAAGCTTGTTTTCCTGATACGTTCAGTCTGTTCATAATTACTTAGTTTGATACCTAGGATTAAGTAACAGGTTTGAAAGTGATCCCTATTGTATTAGTTTCCTATTGTTGTTGTAACAGTGACCGAAATCCCGCTGGCTCAGATCGCACAAAGGCTGGCTGTGGCAGCGGTGGCAAGACTACACAAGTAGGATCACACCAGACTAAGCCATTTGTGTGCAGCAAGGAAGTAATTCACAAAATGAAGAAACCTACAGAATGGGAGAAAGTACTTGCAAACCACATATATGATGTTAATTTCCAAAGTTAACCTGTAATTCACTAGCAACAAAAGCCAGTAACCCAGTGAAAAACATGGGCTAAGGACTTGAATAGACGTTCGTCCAAAGATGAATGGCCAACAGGTATATGCAAAGGTGTTTCACCTCACTCATTGTCAGGGAAATGCCGTCACAGCACACAGACATTAACACCTCACACCCCTTAGCTTGACTGCTCCCTCCAGTCTGGAGATCAGGGTTGGAGAGGATGTAGAGAAAAGAGAACCCTTAGACATTGCTGGTGGGGCTATACATTGGAACAGCCATTATGAAAACCAGAATGGAGCTTCCTCAAACATTTAAAAATAGAAGTAACCATATGTAGCAGTTCCACTTCTGGGTTTCTGGAGGAAACATTTCCTGCTCTTCTGTTCACAGCATTATTTACAGTCGCCCAGGTATGGAAACCACCTAAATGTCCATCAACAAATGAGTGAATAAAAAATATATAGTATGTATACACAATGGAACATTTTTCAGTGATAAAAAAGAAGGAAGTCCTGTCACTTTGACATGGATAGACCTTGAGGGCATGAAGCTACGTGAAATAACACAGAATGACGAATGCTGTGTGGTCTCGCTACGTGTGGAGTTGCAAAAAGTTGAGTCACAGAACAGCAGTTCCCAGGGGCTTGGGGGTTGGGAATGGGGGCATGTTGGTCGAAGGGTACAGACTTTCAGTTCTAAGAGGAGTAAATTCTGGACACATAGTGTACAGCCCGTGACCATAGTAATGCTGTATTGTGTACCTGAAATATGTTAAAAGAGCAGATTTTAAGGGTTCTTACCGCACACAAAAAACACGGTAACTATCCCAGGTGGTAGATATCTTAGTTACTTTGTGGCAATCACTTCACAGTGTCTATGTGTATTAAAACATCACATTGTGTACCTTAAGTGTATACCAATTTTATTGTCAATCATACCCCAAAAAAGCTACGAAGAAGTAACAACATTATGACCATTCCGGAGATGAGCAGTGCAAACTGGATCTCACTGAACTAAAATCACAGAGTGTTGGGGGCCAAGGTCCTTTCTGGAGACTCTAAGGGAAAATCCATATTCTTGCCTTCTTTAGGTTCTGGAGTTTGCCCTCATTCCTTACCTCGTGGCTCCTTTCTGTCTGTAGAGCCAACGTGGCTGGTCTTTTTCTGCCCTCCTGGTTCTGACTCTCCTGCTTCCCTCTTTCCTGTTGAAGAGCGCTCCTGATTACACAGGGCACAGGACATTCTAGGCTAATCTGATTATCATGGAGCCCAGGGTCAGCCATGTTTCATAAGGTCCACAGATTCTGAGGGCGAAGATGTGGACGTTTGGGGGGAGGGGACACTATTCTGCCCGCCACGTTCATGCATGTGACTTTGTGGTTTCTGTTTTCTGATCATTCATGTCGTAGCGCTTGCAGGCTTAATAATAAGCTCTTGGCGAGACTGTCACTTTGTATCCTGACACTTGTTTTGCATTTTTCCCCCCCGTAAATGTAACGAGTTGAATGTGTCTGGGTTTTAGTATAGAAAAACCTTTTTTTTAAGGTTTTGGTTTGCTAGACTGCATTAATTTCGGGGGAGGAAAGGAGAGATGAAAGATCTTGTTTATATTCTGCACATCTCAATATGAAATGGCTTTTTATTTAAAGAGAAAGGAGTAATTAAAAGATGTCTTGCTAATCAAAGTTTATTAAAGTTCTGAGCTATTATTTCCATATAAATGTGCCTGCTCCGAAACCCTTGAGTGACCTAGATAGAATTTAAAACCAGAGGGGAAGGAAACAGTATGAAGAGCCTGCCACACAGTGCTTGATGTGTCCACCTGTTTCCTTTCATGCTCACAGCTGTCTTGAGTCCTCATTTGGGAATGAAACTGAAACTCAATTAAAAGTAAATTAACTCATCCAGTGCATGGAGAAAAGGGTATTTTTAACAGAAAGTCATCAGTTCTATAACTGGTTGAGAAGGAATATATTTTAGACTTAAATAGCCCTTTTCCTTTTGATCGGGATTGTAATATGAAATTGCTTGCTGATTTCCATTAGATGCTTAGAAGGGTACATCATGTCTCGAGTATAGATCTTCTATGCAAAGTCAGTCCCCACTAAAGAAAACAGGATCTCTGGTTCCTTCCAAATGAAAATTTAGCAGAATAGGAGATTTCTATACTCTTAGCAATAATCTACATAATTTGGTTTGTTTGGAACTGTCAGTTCTGTCATCCCGGGGGCTTCCATGTCCTTGAGCAGGGATTTCCCTTACCTGAGAAGTGGGTCTGGAGATGTCACACTGCCCTGTCATCATTCTTCTCTTCCCTGATGCTCTGTGTTCAGTTCTTCCTGTCCTCTCTCGCCACCTTCTCCATTTCCACGGGAACTGAAGGGGACAGCTGCCTTTTTGTTAGCCGTGTGAACGCAGCGGTGAGGATGTTACCACGTGCGGACCGCGGAAGGAGGAAGAGAGTTTGACTTGACTTGGTGACTCTCTGTCTCTGCCGTGCGCCACGCTCAGCTCGTGTTGGAAAGCCGGGACTGCCTTGGTCTCTCGGCCTCTCGAGGCAGGTGTCCTCGAGGATGAGGTGCGTGGAGCTGGGTCTGGGGGCGCCCTCCCAGCTGCCCCGGACGTCACGGGCCTTTCCTCCAGCCACTTGCGTCCTCTCGCTGTCATCTCCCATTTAATTCTAACAGCAGCAGATTGCACTATTGCTTTGCACCAAGCACAGTGCTACGTAGATTGCACAGATTCTCACCTTCTGTCATTACAGTACCCGTATGAGGTGTAGGTACCACTGTCACTTCATCATGTGGACAATGAAGCTTAAGGCCCCGTGGGGATGCGGAGTTCATCCTGGGGCTCAGGGCCTGCGAGTGGAGTCCGGGGTGTGAAGCTGAGCATCTAGACTTGGTGTTCTGTACCCGTTGTCTGTTACGGTCTTTGTAGACAGGATTTCCTATAGAAGATCACCCGCTTCGTGGAGTAATGGCCGGTTTGGGGCCCTTAAAATGTACCTGCTGAGAATTTCCGTCTGTGGCTTACCTTTTCTTAACATAACAGTCTTAAAAAACAGTTTTAAGAGTTTTGCCTAAGTGCAGTTCTTTGATTTTGCTCTCCTAAAATTTTTGCTTTTTCTGTCCTATTTTAGAAAGCTTTGCCAAATTCAATGATACTGAGATTTTCTGCTTTGTTTTCTTTTAGAAGGTTTATAGTTTCAGTGTGCATTTAGGTCTGTGGCCCATTTCGAGTTGACTTTTGTATCTGGTGTAAGGTCAAGTTTCTTGTGTCTAAATATGGATATCCATCACATTGTATTGAGAAGGTTTTTCTTTCCCCCATTGTTCGAAATAAATTGATTTCGTGTATAGGGGTCTGTTTGTGAACACTTTATTCTGTCGCACTGATCTAAGTGTATATCCCCATGCCTGTGCCGCACATCTTGATGACTCTTACATGAGAAGTTTCAAAATCTGGTGTAGTTAAGTCTTCTAAATTTGTTGTTTTTCACAGGTGCTTGGCTGTTCTAGGTCCTTTCTATTTCTGTATAAATTCTCAAATCAGTTTGTCAGTTTCTGCATGAAAGCTTGCTGGGGCTTTTACTTGGATTGCATTGAGTCTGCAGATCCATCTGGAAAGAGATGGTATCGCAACAGTATTGAATCTTTGGATCCAACAGCAGTCTTTACTTAGGTCTTTCATGTCTCTCAGCAGGCTTCATAGTTTTGGAGCACATAGTTTACACACGTTTTGCAAAAGTTACCCACATTTGCCAAAATAAATTCCTAATTTCCTATTTTTTGATGCTATTGTAGATGGCATTTTAAAATTTTATTACATGCTCATAGCATGTAAACATATGGTTGATTTTTTTAATAGTTTATTGTCAAGTTGGTTTCCATACAACACGCAGTGCTCTTCCCCACAAGTGCCCTCCTCCATCACCACCACGTCTTTTCCCCCCTCCCCCTTCCCCTTCAACCCTCAGTTCGTTTTCAGTATTCAATAGTCTCTCAAGTTTTGCATCCCTCTCTCTCCCCAACTCTTTCCCTCTTCCCCTCCCCCTTGTCCTCCATTATTAGGTTCCTCCTGTTTTCCTCTTAGACCTATGAGTGCAAACATATGGTATCTGTCCTTCTCTGCCTGACTTATTTCACTTAGCATGACACCCTGGAGGTCCATCCACTTTCCTACAAATGGCCAGATTTCATTCTTTCTCATTGCCATATAGTACTCCATTGTATATATACACCACATCTTCTTGATCCATTCATCAGGTGATGGACATTTAGACTCTTTCCAGGTTTTGGCTATTGTTGACAGTGCCGCTATGAACATTGGGGTACATGTGCTCCTATGCATCAGTACTTCTGTATCCCTTGGGTAAATCCCTAGCAGTGCTATTGCTGGGTCATAAGGGAGTTCTATGGATAGTTTTTTGAGGAACCGCCACACTGTTTTCCAGAGCGGCTGCACCAGTTGACATTCCCACCAACAGTGTAGGAGGGTGTCTCTCCACATCCTCGCCAGCATCTATAGTTTCTTGATTTGTTCATTTTAGCCACTCTGACTGACTTGAGGTGGTATCTCAGTGTGGTTTTGATTTGTGTTTCCCTGATGATGAGTGATGTTGAGCATCGTTTCATGTGCCTGTAGGCCATCTGGATGTCCTCTTTGGAGAAGTGTCTGTTTATGTCTTCTGTCCATTTCTTCACTGGGTTGTTTTTTGGGTGTGAAGTTTGGTGAGTTCCTTGTAGATTTTGGATACTAGCTCTTTATCTGATATGTCATTTGCAACTATCTTTTCCCATTCTCTCGGTTGCCTATTAGTTTTCTTGATATTTTCCTTTGCAGTGCAGAAGCTTTTTATCTTGACGAGGTCCCAAGAGTTCATTTTTGCTTTCATTTCCATTGCCTTTGGGGATGTGTCTGTAGGAAATTGCTGCGGTTGAGGTCAAGGAGGTTGTTTCCTACTTTCTCCTCAAGGGTTTTAATGGTTTCCTGTCTCACATTGAGGTCCTTCAGCCATTTTGAGTTAATTTTTGTGAATGGTGTAAGAAAGTGGTCTAGTTTCATTCTTCTGCATGTTGCTGTCCAGTTCTCCCAGCACCACCTGCTAAAGAGGCAGTCTTTTTTCCATCACATACTCTTTCCTGCTTTGTCAAAGATTAATTGGCTGTACATTTGTGGGCCCAGTTCTGGGTTCTCTATTCTATGCCATTGGTCTATGTGTCTGTTTTTGTGCCAATACCATACTGTCTTGATGAAGACAGCTTTGTAGTAGAGGCTAAAGTCTGGGATTGTGATGCCTCCCGTTTTGGTTTTCTTCTTCAATATTACTTTGGCTATTCGGCATATGGTTGATTTTGGTATGTTGACTTTTCTGTTCTGTAACCTTGCTGAACTTATTTATTATCTAGTAACATCTAAAAATAGGAATATTTCTTAGGATTTCCTACATGGACCATCATGTCATTTGTGTATAAATACAGTTTTGTTTCTGTCTTTTAATCTGGATACCTTTTGCCTCTTTGTCGTGCCTGGAATGCCCTGGCCAGAGCCTCTAGCACAGGCTTGGCCAGAACTGGTGGGAACAGGCACCCCTGCCTTGTTCCCCATCTGGGCGAGAGCACTCATCTTTCCCCGGTCCTGAGGCCTTTGGCCCCACCGTGCAGGCCGGTGTCCCTCATTCTTCTCCTTCAGAACATCTTGCTCTTTTGCTTCACAGTCCTGTAAGTGTAGTTATATTTGTATTTGTATTTTGTTTAAATTTATTTATTTCGAGTGAGACAGGGACAGTACAACTGGGGAGAGGCAGAGAGAGAGCAGGAGAAAGAGAATCCCAAGCAGGCTCTGTGCTGCCAGCATGGAGCCCAATGTGGGGTTCAAACTTACGAAATAAGATCATGACCTGAACTGAAACCAAGAGTCAGGCACTTAACTAACTGAGCCACCCAGGCGCCGCTGTGTAATTATATCTTAAAAATGTATTTGTTTAGTGTACTTTTTTTTCCACTTGTCCCCAAAACCATACCTATTTCATTACCCTCTATAGTACCTGGCACATAATAATAGGTGTATAGGAAATATTTCTTGAATGAATCCTGAATGACTTGTTCATTTTCACCTTTTTGCTGACCATCAGTGTTGGTTTTGATTAAACATGCAAAGAGACAGAAGATAATAACCATTTGAATTATTAATAACCATTCAAATAATGAATCATTTTATTTTTAAATGCTTGATTGAAAAGCTGAAAACCATGAGTAATAGCTTTCATGGATTTGAATACAAACTTTACTGATTTAATATGTATTCTTTTGATAGTGAATTTATGGTTTTTGGAACTAATTTTAATCCCCCCCCCCCGTTTTTCCTTCTACTTACTGGAATATAATAAGGAATTCTTAATTTTTTTCTTAATTTTACCCATTTTTCTTCATTTTCTTGGAAGCTCTGATTGATCTTTATTATCAAATATTAGGATACATAGAAATCTATTAATTTCTAAGTTTATCAAAGATAGCGGGCTCCAAAGACAATTTATATGAATGAATAAAAAGTTTATATATTTTCGGGGAAGCTGAAAATGCAGAATTGTAGAGTCACCATTCAAGTTCTTCACACAGAAGTTTGAAAGAGATTAATCATAAGTTTGTCTAATGAAAAAATTTGAACTGTCACAAAGGTTCATTAAGCAGGAGTTGTCCAATCAGAAATCCTTCAGATAAGGGAATGCTTCTGTCCTGGGTATATAGACAGCGTTACCTAGGGTCTGATGAGGATGGATAAGAAAAACATAATTTTCTTTCCTACTCTCCTTCTACCCCTTTGTTTCCTGTATTCTGTTTGTACTTGGAAAGATTTGCTGTGAATGCCTTATTTTTGTCTTTTGGCCATCAATTAACCGTGTTGATGGGGTTTTTGTAACTCAGTTCTGAAGTTAGGAGTTTCTCCCGATAGTGCACTGCATGTTAACTAACTAGAATTTAAAAAATAATAAAGTTGAAAAGAAAAAACAGGAGTTTCTCATTGTATAGTTTTAGTATATACTCTCATGGTATAGTTTTATGGTTTCTGTCTCTATTTTCCCAAGCAGATAAAAGTAAAAGCTCAGACTAATTGGTTACTTAGTAAACATCCAGCTTCTTTTTTTATTTATAAGTGCATTATTTCAGTTTATGGAACTGCTTATAAATTAAATTATTTAAAATGCACTAAGGGAGCTCTGTAAGATAATGCTATGGGAATCTTTTACAGAGTGAATACTTAATATATTTTATATTGTGGAGACGTAGATATTGCCTCAAATCAGATGTGCTTTTATTCTTGATATTTAGAGACACTGATGTCTAACATTTACACCTTTAAAAAAATGTCATTTTTCAGAATCTTAGGGGGAAAAAAGCTCCTCATGAGTCAGCATTGCATGGGCAAATTTTTAATTAAAGAATATTAGTGTGTAACTAGAAGCATGGCTAGATTCTTAATGATTGACCTACCAGTGTACATAGGACTGCATTTTAAATATAATCTGTGTTAAGACTTAATTGCACTTTTTTGGCATTTTGGTTGCTCTGCTTGAAATGAATCCTGTGTGAAATGAATATACATTTGCCCACTGTGGAGCTACTCCCTTAGCATTAGTACAGTTGGCACTGGTAAGTTAACAAGAACAACAAAAAAGCTCACACAAAACAAACCTTATTTCTTTATGTTTCACAGATGTATCTTGTGATTTTTCCAGAAGGAACAAGGTACAATCCAGAACTAACAAAAGTCATTTCAGCTAGTCAAACATTTGCTGCTAAAGAAGGTAAGTGAAAATTTGACAGTATTTGAAAAAATAATTTTTAAAGATACCTTTGTAGTTTTTGTTCCTGGAGAAGATATTTGTTTTACAACAGTGAAAATGAAGAGGTGTATTCATTTCTTTGATGCAAGCATGTATTTACTATCTCTTAGGAAGTGAAGTTTCCTCACTAATTCATATGCATGTTATTATATATGTCTGAAAGGTTAAATTCAAGTGCTTGCTCAAATATGAATTTCAGTGCCATGGATTGATTTCAAATCTGTCTAGGTACCCGACTGTGTAGACGGTGCCTTGTTGTTCATTGTGGGTTCTGTGTGGTGGGAAGGATTTCTGTCCTGTGGGCTCACAGACCTGGGTTGGAATCCATACTCTGACTTCTGCTCCCTGTGTGATTGCAAGTTGGCTCATGTTAGAGAGTTTGGCTTCTCTTAAGAAACACATACGTCATGGGTGTACCTAACTTGGTGTAAGAATGAAGTTAGAAGGTCTTGAAGTTCCTGTTGGAGCATATTACACAAAGTACTTGGAAGACAGTAATGTCCCCGATAACGGGAATGTTTCCAATGTTCTTAGTTTAGGACGTCGGATAACTAATACACCTCTAAGCTGTTCTTGAACCAGATTGGTGGGACGTAAAGAGAAAACCGTGGCCAGGCTGTGCTCTCAAAGTTGTCCTTGAAGATTGACCGAATTAGTATGTGATCTCCGTACGTTGATCACCGGACTCTCAGTGAGCAGACGTCTTGTTGATGACATGGTGCCAGGGTCTGTGCCCCGCTGTCTGAGAGGACTTGCCGCAGCACTGGTGGTGGCCCTCTGTCTGCTCTCACCGACATGGTAGCTCCACCCACGTGAGGTGGTGCCTCAGGGGAAGTGGACTTTTAATTTCACTAATTTTAGCTAATTCATTGTGATCTGGAACAGCCTTCTTGATACTTTCCTATTGACGTTCTTTACCTAGACTTCTGTAGGGCTTGTCTTCTCCATTTCCTTTCCATTTCCTTCCTGGTCATCTCCTTTCCAGCCTCCTCTTCTGCTTCATTCTCTCCTGTTTCATATGCTGTGGCTGTTGTTTGGCTGGTCTTTCATCCGTTTCATTTTCATGTTCCCTTGTGGGCTTCATCCACATCCATGGCTTTAGCTTCCATTTTTTTCTGGTTTCTGGTGATTCACAGAAGCTTTCTCCCACCCATATCTCTGTCTGACTTTAGACCTCTATAGGTCTAAACAGTAGCCCAGTAGACAACCTTCCTCAAGCAGCCAGTCATGCTCAACATCACTCATCATCAGGGAAATACAAACCAAAACCACGAGGAGACATCCCCTCACGCCTGTCCGAATGGCTAAAGTCAACAACACAGGAAGCAGCAGGCGTTGGTGAAGATGTGAAGAAAGGAACCCTCACGCACTGCTGGTGGGGGTGCAGCCGCTCTGGAGAACAGTGTGGTTAAAATAGTTAAAAATAGAGCTAGAGCTGCCCTCTGATCCAGCCCTTACATTACTAGGTATTTACCCGGAGGATGCAAAAATAATGATTCAAAGGGACACATGCACCCCAGTGTTTCTAGGAGAACTATCAACAACAGCCAGACTATGGAAAGAGCCCAAATGTCCATTGACTGAAGATTGGATAAAGAAGATGTGGTATATAAATACAGACATATATAATGCAATGGGATATTACTCAGCCATCAAAAAGAATGGAATCTTGCCTTTCTCAGTGACATGGATAGAGCCAGAGTATAATGCTAAGCAAACTAAGTTATTCAGCGAATGACAAATATTATGTGATTGCACTCATATGTGGAGTTTAAGAAACAAAACAAATGAACATAGTGGGTGGTGAGGGGAAAGAGAGACAAACCGAGACACAGACTCTTAGCTACAGAGAACAAACTGGTGGTTACCTGAGGGGGGGGTGGAGTGGGCTAGAGAGGTGATGGACATTACCGAACACACTTGTCATAATGCGCACCAGGTGATGTGGGGAGTGTTGGATCACTATCCTACACACTTGAAACTAACGTAACACTGCGTTAACCAACTGAAATTAAAATAAAAACCTAAAAATAACAACTTATTTCAAGGGAAAACAAAAAATTAAAAATTAAAAAAATAATGAAAACCTGTTCTACAACAGAACTCACAGACAGATGACTTTTTTTAAAAAAAAGTGTTTTATGTTCAGAAGTGTTTAGAGAATGTTGCATTTTCTGTCCTTCCCCTTGGGAGGTACAGTTCACATTTATGTATTAGTCTCAGAAAAATGCTGTTGTAATTTTGGGATTTTGTTTATTGAGCTGGGTGGGTTTTTTTTTTTAATGTTTATTTATTTTTGAGATAGAGACCGAGCATGAGTAGGGGAGGGGCAGAGAGAGAGCAAGACACAGAATCCAAAGCAGGCTCCAGGCACTGAGATGTCAGCACAGAGCCCCACGCGGGGCTTGAACTCATGAACTGTGAGATCATGGCCTGAGCTGAAGCTGGACAGTCCACCAACTGAGCCACCCAGATGCCCCTACTGAGCTGTTTTCACATTTTCTTATTTGAGAAAGAAAACAGTAACCAAAAATTACTGAACAAAATTTGGGATTTTCATGGGGTGGATTCTTAGAGTTGCATATTCTTAACTCTAAATATTTTAAGGTTCTGGTCATTGCTGTTTCCTAGAAACGTTTTCCTTAGAAAATGTGTTCGTCACAAGCTATGTCCATTCGATATTAGTCGTGTTATTGAAGATGATATCTGTATTATGGTGTCATGAATTCTTAATAATGTTTCCTTCAAATGTTGTCATGATAATGCTGTTTCTTTCCCACTTCAGACGGAATGTTAGTTACTTCTTTAGAGGAGGCTTACTCGATTTCTAAATAAATTAGTCAAGGTTTTGTTTTTAGTTACAGTGTCTCCAAGACAAAAGTTAAGATTTGGAGAAGTCTGAAATATAGGTAGAGTCTCCAAGAAACTATTAAATGTCAAGTACGCAGGGTATATATTGAGGGCTGCTCAGGTTCCTAATAGTAAATTAGGGAAAAGAGAATTTTATTTTCAGAATGGCTAACATAGAACTTGTCGTTTAAAAAAAAATCAATGATGAAACATTTAGTAAGAAAAGCTTCAACATAATATGTAAATATTATGTAATTGTATTTCAAATATAAGTGAAATATACAGTATTATGTAATTATTCTAAATATAAGGGAAATGGTGTCATAGGTAAAAATGAGCATTCTCTAACTATGTTTCTAAGGTGTTTGTTTTGCTGAGTGATCAGTGAGATGAATTTAAGTCCAGCAGACTGTCACAGAGTGACCCCTTCCTCCGTGGGCCTCCTGCCCGTTCATTTCCACACCAGTGTCCGAGCCCTCACTGTTGTCCTACGTTGTCCGCTCTCCCTTCATGTTGGCAGTGATTTGTGGGTGTAGACGGCTCCCTGTTCCCAGTAAGGCCACAAAATGGATCTCAGGGGCCTTGATTACTATTGAATGAAGGATCATAGAGGGCTCGGGATATAAACACAGAAGAGAAGCGCAGTGGAAGACTGCACTCCAGACCCCTCTGGGACTCGCATTCCCGGACTGGAATTGTCTCTTCTTAGATGTGAGGCATTTTTGGGGAAGAGTGGGGACGGATAAAGGAGTGAGGCAGCTTCCACGTTTACAGCGATCCTCACAGGCTTCGCTTTGCATGTCAACTTTTCCATCAGCGGGTTCCCTTTGCGTATCTGCTTCCCCATCAGCATCTGGATTGCAACTGTATTTCATTCTCAGCCTTTGGGCCACTCTCCTTCCCCGTGTCTAGAGCATGGTTCCAACTGGCGCCTGGGTCAGGTGACAGCCTGGGGTGACAGCAGTGGGGAGCGGGGGTCGGTGCGGTAGCCCCTCCGTGCTCTGAGGGGACCAAGTCTCCACCGTAACGCTCTCAGGTCTGGCTCGAGATGTCACAAACGGTCCAGTCATTTGGAGAGATTGAGGATCTTTTCTTTCTTCAGCTGCCCCCTGCCCTCGCCTCTGCTCTCGGACGACAGGTGTCCACATGCGTGTGCACACACATGCCTGTTTCTCCTGCCAGGCCGTGCTCCTTCTGTTTATGGTGCAGCCTCGTCCGTGTCTTCGGGGGCCGAAGTCTGGTTACTGCTTTTCCTTTTTTACCACATTTGATAAGCTGCTGAAATCAACGCACGTTTGCTTCTGGTGACATCACCTGACCGCGTGTTCTCTGTCCAGTTCACGTCCTCGACACCTGTGCTCCACAGGCCTCCCGGCCCCGGCTCCTTACCTTCTCCTCCCTGCTTCGCGTGCTCCGCGCCTCCCCCTTGGCCTCTCTCCAGGCTCCTCTCCTGCCTCGAGCTTTCACCCGTCAGATATGACTGACTGAAAAGTATGAGTCATGTTTTTGTATTCCGGGAACATTTTGTATCTCTTCCAGGACAGGACATTCTACCACGGACTATAGCTCCTTACATTTATTTCATTGCCTCATTCGTCTTTAACCGACATGCTTATAGTGTTAGATTAGTATCTTGGTAATAGATACTAAATAGAAAAAGTACTGAACAAGACATTATAAGGTCTTGCTAGCTAGCTCTGTGACTTTTTACCTCTCTGAGCCTTAGTTAAATTAGTTTCTGGGAGTCAAGCGAGATGATGATATATATGTATATCACGTAAAACATCCTGTAGGGATCAGCACAGGTGTTCCGTCCAGTGTGTTTATCGTTTACTTACAACATTTCTGGAGCATCACACAGCACAGGACCAGCTGTGCCAGCCAGCACGCCCTGGCCTGCAGGGAGCAGCCGGTTCACCAGGGGAGGTGGCGCACTAGTGTCCCAGGTGCAAGGTCAGGAGTTCTGGAGGTGGAAACTGGGCAAAGTGCAGGCAAAAAGAGAGACTGGATATTGACCAAGAAGAAATAGCTTAATTAATTACCATTTTCCTGTGTCTGGGGCCCGGGGTTTTGGTGCAGTTCTCGGAGGCAGAGGCAGAGCTCAGGACACAGGCTCAGGCCCCAGCAGGTAACTGTCCGTGCCTATTGTTGGCTGCTCTCTTCCTTGAGATTCTGGTTGGTCTCGGCATTGTTATCATGACGTTGGTTTTGTAATAATGGCCCAGGCTTTTGGGGTCGTGAGCACCCCCCTCCCTGTTGAGAGAGTTGAAGGTCACTTGGTCACAGGCTGTAGACCATTCCCTGTGTGGACCGGAGGGGTTCATGGGCTCAGACGGAGGACTGTGAAGTGACTTCCGATCTTCACAGAAGGACTGAGGTGTATTTGTTGTCATGGCGAGGGCATCCATGTTACTCTAAGCCTTAGAAAGTCTACCAACTGCCTGCTAGGAAGTGTGTGCGGGAGAGAAGCGTCGACCGCGTGTTAGGAAGCGTGTGCGGGGGAGAAGCGTGGGCCGCATGTTAGGAAGTGTGTGCGGGGGAGACGCGTGGGCCGCGTGTTAGGAAGCGTGTGCGGGGGAGAAGCGTGGGCCGCGTGTTAGGAAGTGTGTGCGGGGGAGAAGCGTGGGCCGCGTGTTAGGAAGCGTGTGCGGGGTAGACGCGTGGGCCGCGTGTTAGGAAGTGTGTGCGGGGTAGACGCGTGGGCCGCGTGTTAGGAAGCGTGTGCGGGGGAGACGCGTCGGCCGAGTGTTAGGAAGCGCGTGCGGGAGATAATTGGCGGCCGCCATGTCCTCACCTGCTCTCAGAGCCTCCCTTCCTGCCGTTCGATGGAAAGTGCGAGTCCAGTGACACACAGCCGTGCTGGGCCACAGAGTCCCTTCTCCGTTCCAGACCTCTCGGGGGCCTTCTGGAGTCAGGGCCTCTGTCTGTGTCAGCCCAGGCTCCTTACTGTCCTTCCTCGCTGGCTGTTCCGCCTCACGGGCTGGAAGATGAAAGCTGGAGTATTTGGGGTGTGCCCTGGACCAGCACGTGTGTCCAGTGCATTCCTCGGTGAGAGGGTGTGTTTTACGTGGGAGTAATGAGTGTTTCTTACTCATCTGTCACAAAGCTGATATTTTCATGCCTTCCTAGAACTTTTTTTTTTTTGATATATTATTTTTCTGTCTTCCTATCTTCTTAGTAACTTACTGGAGTCCTGTAGTTGTTCTCACTGAATAAACACCACAGGGCGATTCTGCGGAACTTGGGACTTAATACTGGATGAGCTCCAAGGGCGAAGAAGGAAGTATTAACTAATTTAATTGACAAGTACATATTTCCCAGCCTGGCATACTATTCAGATTTTTGGTATAAGTTCGTGAATAAATTAATCTGCTCCTGCCCTAGGGACTTAACTCAGAGATGTGGCTGTGGGAATCTTTGTCTTTCCCACACCGCTTTGCATTTTAAAAATTCTTCTGCGGGAAGATCCCAACATACTATAGCTGGCTTCTGTATGTGGCTTGTTTTCCCTGGAGAGGGTCAGGCGAAAATCCAAGTCCCGTCTTGTCCCTGTGCCTGTCACTTCGCAGAGCAGCTCTCTTGTGTTAAATCGTCAGTACGTATTCCGATCAAGAGAGAGGGAGGCAGGGGGAAGCAGGAAGCGGGAGGAACGAATTCTTAGCCCTGGTTGCAGGCTCGTGGATAGGATTGATTCTTCTGTATGAATTGCAGTGTTTTCTCCGTTACAGAAACTTTGAAAAATGTACACAATATATGTGTGTGTATGTATAGAATGCAGATATACCTGAGAGCATGGAAATCCTGTTCATACAGAAACTTCTGCGCATCCTCACAGTTTATATGAATGTGCATGGCAGCGTATTTATAAGAGCCAAAGGTTGAAGCAACCCGTGTGTGTGCGAGCTGGTGGGTAGAGAACATGTAATGTATCCATACAGTGGAGTACTCTTCAGCCATAAAAAGTAATGAAGCTCTGATCTGTACCTCAGCATGGAGGGGCCTCGGAAACATGTTGGGTGAAAGCAGCCAGACACAGGAGTCCACGGTACTGTGTGATTCCATTGACGTGAAATGTCCGTCATGGGCAAATCCAGAATGTACACTGTCTGCAAAAGGTACAGAGTGTCTTTTTGGAGAGAGGAAGGTGCTCTGGAATTGGATACCACTGAGTGGCGCAATGTAAAATGATGGATTTTATGGTATGTAAATTGTACCTCAGTTTAGTCATAATAAAAAAGCGTTGCAAGTATCAAGCCTGGTTTTCCACGTTGTGTAGATGACTTTGGGTGTTACACGCAGCAGGCTCATTGGGTGACCCCGCACTCCCACGTCCCTATTGAAAAGAAATAAAATCACGGACTAGGAGTTAGAAACGATGAGCTGGGTTTCTGAATCCTAAGTGACCACAGGCAGGATGCTCTCACCTTTAATGCTGTGGCCAGAAATGAGGAGGAGAATGCCCAGCCTTGTCTGATTCACCAGGTGGAGGGGTTTCTGGTTTTCTGGCAGCTTTCCAAAGTACCTCATGCGTGTAGGTGTTTCATAAATACTAAATGAATGTTTGATTTGAAGAGATCAAGTCATGAGAGTCCTTCCTAAAACCTCCCGCCCCGTACGAGTGAGATTATGGCTTTCATATGCTGTTCTGTCTGTTCCTGGAAATTTAAAAACGATTTGGCTATTCCGCTGGGGTGCTTTGTAACTAATTTATGGCCACACCGAATCGACTTCTTTTTTAGGCCTTGCAGTATTAAAACACGTGCTGACACCGAGAATAAAGGCAACTCACGTTGCTTTTGATTCTTTGAAGAGCTATTTAGATGCCATTTACGACGTGACAGTGGCTTTCGAAGGGACGGTCGACGATAAAGGGCAGCGGAAGGAAGCCCCGTCCATGGCCGGTGAGTTCCTCTTTGCAGGGGAGCCTGCATGTGGGCGTGTGTCCTTGCTCTCTGCGGCGCGTAAGTGTGTTTTCTAGGTGCATCGTGCTGTGTCTCTCAGGTACTTCTTATTAATCCATAACAGTTTGAATTTCGAGGGTCCTGCTAAGTCTGGTATTTCCTGGCTGCCACAGGAGTCCTGTGGACTGGCCCGCTATCATTAACGCAGCCTCTCTCAACCCAAAGTTCACACGTAAAAGGGGAAGGCTGCGTAAATCAGAGGAGGGAACGGGGAGGAGCGGGCTGACCTAGCGGTCCGGAGGCGCGCGTCGAGGGGCAGCATTCCGCTTCAGATGCGCTTTTATAGAATTCTTAGGAAACTTAGTATCGTCGGTAAGAAGAAAAACAGTTCAGGGGACTTCTTTTTTCAAACCTGTGCCAGGTTTTAAAGACAGTTTAGCTGTTGTCTGTGTGTTCATCAGATTATAACAAGAAAAATAGAATTTGGAGTGAGTGAGGTGTTTTGGTTAAACGTAAACAGAGACATCTCTGTCTCAGTCTACCTGTTAGAGAAACTGAAATACAGGAACACGTAAGCGTGCAAGGAGGTGCGTGGAGCTGCCATCCGAGCTCTGAACCCGAGAGAGGACACCGCGCGTTGTGTTTCACGCTGGGGGCTGATGCAGGTCGAAACTGCAGGCCTGGCAGGGCGTGTCCGTGGGGCCTCGTGAAGGCCCGTGTCCCTAGTGCGTCCAGGAGACAGAGCGGCTCCCGGAGCAGGCGGCCAGGACGTGGCCTTGGCGGTCTGTTCCCAGCCGGCGGAGGAGCCTGGAGACCCGTTCACACTGCGCCGTCTGCATCCCAGCACCACCCCCCCAGCCCCGCCCACCTCCTCTGTCGCCTGCACATTGGCCGACAGCGGCTTTGTGCTGTCCTCACAAACCTTCTCTTCTCCAGAAAGTCGGCCTTTCAGTCACACCCAGAAGCCATGTGGCAAATAGGTCTGCCATTTCAGTCAGTGAAGAGTGAATATTTCTGCAGGAAAAATATACCAGAGCCAAATCAAAAGGCTGAAGACAAACCGGGAAAAATATTTGCAACTTTGGTCACAGAAAGAAGGCATGACTTCCTTCATGTGTAAAGGGCTTCTACAAATTGTAAGAAGGTGGTCAGTGACTCAGCAGTAGTTCACAGGGAAAACAGCGTTCAGTCTCATTCATAATGAAAATGCAAATTATAACATACAGTGGGATGCCATGTTTGGCTCTCAGATCGCAGAAATCCCGGCAGCAGGTTTGCTAGCAGGCCTGCGGGTGAGATCCTTTCCTCCCCGGTTAGAGCGCGTGCAGCTCAGCCTCCGGAGGAGGTGCCAGCAGGACCTCTCAGATGACAGACACGCGGCTCAGAAGTCCTTGCCCAGGACTCCTGTGCATGAGGCCGGTCTCCATGCTGCGTGGGCTTGTCCCTGTGACGTGCGACCTGCAGCTTGAAAACCCGCCCTCGTTATCCCATGAATTGATTGATGTTCTGCTCTCCTTGTAATCTGGCATGGACTAAGATGCACCTTAAATCTGTGAAGTGAATTGGAGAAGGTATGAAATTCCTTAAATTAGGATACTGTACGTTCTGGGTGGTTGAGTTTAAGTAATACTAAGTATAACCCCCGTGGGTAGTGGGCTATCCCCTCCCGGCCGTATTTTCCGGCCCGCTTGAAAACCGCTTCCGTGGTTGCTAGACTGGTCATGCGTACGCCGGAGGCCGGTCATTCTCAAGCACTGCGGGAGCTGTGTCGGTCCCTCAGAGCCGTCCGGGATGGGGACAGGCCGGCCGCGGTGCTGATGCGCTGGCCGCACCACCGGCTCACGGGTCCCGCCTGAAGGAGGCGTGAGCGCTAGGCGCCAGGCAGAGTCCTTGTGCTTCCCCCGTGTGCTGTGGGTCACTACAAGGGGGCCAGCCTTCAAAGCCCCCCTGGACTTGACCTTGGGGTTCATCTGCTCTTGTCGCCGGAGTCAGACTTCCCTTGACGGCGTCATCGGGCACAGGTGAGCCAGGCCAGTGTGAGTATGATGGACTTAGTTAAAATCCTGCTTCTCCACTGGGTCGTGTTCTGTAATAAATGGTGAAGTTAGAGATGACACTTGATGCTGTGTTTTACCATTTAATACGGTTCTTGGCAACTTTTTTCTATTAATATTTTCTTGTACGAAAACAAAACTTACTTGGAGGGGAAAATTAGAGGTTACCCAAAAGAAGAAGGAAAAACCCTGCACAGGCTCACTGTGCAGGCAGAACCCCACTCAACGGTTTGAATATTTTCCTCAATTTTCCTTCTCGTAAAGTCTGTATGCTGGAGTGCGTTTGTGCCTTTGTATCTATTTTTAAATGAGATCATTCGTATATATTGTTTTCTCCCGCTTTTATTTGCTTACAGCGTGTCAGAAACATCTTTACATGTCAGTGTCTATACTTCTGTAATTTTTAAAAAGCGATACATGATGTCCATTGCTGTGACTATCCCACAGTTGATCTACCCGGATTTCTGTTCTCGGATTTAGGTCACTGTTTTCCCCCAGAAGGAAAGGGGGACAGGTGATAAGCCAGTCAGCCACAGTGTGGAGCCGGAGGGGGGGGGGGTCCAGGGCCATGTGGGCGTTTTCTGCCCTGCTCCCTGCGGTCCGCTTCTGCCTTCTGGCTCCCCAGGCCCAGAGCACATGGGACTCCGTTTCTCCGGAGACCAGACCCTGGGACCTTTGTGAATACTTGGAAGACTTTCATATTATTCTAGCAGATTGATACGCTCTAGGCTCTACTAGGAATGTTCTAATTAGGAAAAAAAGTATACCTTAACTTAGAATACTTTTTCTCTCCATGTCCTAAATATTATGGGGAAATTGTTCTCTTGCAATATGAAATCTCCAACTGCAATAGTTTTAACAAGTATAGATACAAGAGCTTTGTTAGCTATTGAGGAAAAGATGTCATTTCTTCCTTGTCTCCCAAAAGTCATTTAGTGTTTATCTAATGATTGTCTCATGGTCTATGTTTGGGGCCTCACCACAGACCCTGGGCGGACCGGGCTGCACTGCCGTCACTCTGGCCTTGGTCGTCCCCCAGCCCTGCAGTGGGTCGTGCCTGCGTGGACTCGTGGGCGTCAGACGAGACCAGGCACACCACAGTCCATGTACGTGTTAGGGCGGGACCCTAAAAGCACCGCATGGGTTTGGGAGTCCTTTTCACGGTGTCGGTGCCTTTTCCCTCCACAGCTGAGGTCGCAGGAGAGACACTGCTGTCACTCCCCGGGCACTGTGGTTACAAGCATTTCGTTTCTGACTTGTGCAGTACGCTCACAATTTCCTTACCGTCTGTGGCTCTGCACCAGGTCCATGGGATTACTGTTGATTATGGAGACGTGGGGGGTGGGTATAGATCTTTAGGTGAAGGCAGGAAAACCGGTGTCAGGGTTCTGCAGTCTCACGTACCAGAAGCACAGCCATGAGGGCCGGCTGACAAGCGGCAGGTGGCAGAAAGTTGCCATCGCAAGCCCGCGGGGCATGTGCCGGGCTCCGCTCCGCGGCCCGAGCACTCCTCCCGGTGCCCGTCAGGCAGGTGCGGTCCCGGGTCTCTGTTCACAGACCGGGGAACAAGCACGGAGCTCCCACATCTGCCCAGGGCTGACCGGGGGTCGAAGCCCGGGCTCCTACCCGCTGCATGCACGCTTCTGCTCTGAAATACCTCGCGAGCAGTTCTTTGATGACACACGTGAAAATGGAACTTGAGGAAAATTAAGACAAAAATGCTGAGCAGTAAAATCTTCCCCGTAGCGGTGCATTTGTCCTCAAAGCCAGTTCACTCCTGAAGGTAAATAACTGAGATCATTTTAATGGCAGAAATGTTATAAAGGAGGGCAGTGCTCAAGGGAAAGAACAATTGTAGAGAATACTTAGCAAAGAAGAGATGTGGGTGGAGTCAGAAGAACACAGACTTCTGAGCTTAAAGCCTTCCCCAAACCGTAGAATATACGAGTTGCCACTTCTCAGAACGCTGTCTTCGAACCCGCTCAACGTGAGGGGACGGGTCTCGGCCCCCTTCGTGCCCACCGAGGGAGCATGGCGTCCTCTCAGATCTCTTAGCAACACTTCCTTGTTCTCCAAGGAATTTAAATATGTTAATAATCTCACCTCGTCACCAAAAATCACCTATGAAAAAGGGAGTTTCCCAGCTCTGAGTTCTTTTTTGTCTTAAAGTAAATGCTGGCCTCGTCCCTTGTGCAACCAGGCCTGACTGAAGACTGTCTGCTTTGTTCAGATTAGCAGGGCTTAGGAATTCTGGTTACGAGCTCATCGCTGTTCCACAAAAAGAACGTTGGTCCCTAAACCGAGTAGAGCAGGTGGAAACACGGCGAAGGCGGGGAGAGCAGGGAGTTCCAGTGACCAGAAACCGATAGCACATCACAGAGGGACGGAGGTCTCTCCACCACGTCCGTGCAGGAGGGCGGCGGTCAGGACAGGCTCACGTGCCCGGGGAAGGCCCTGGGCATTCAGGGGGCTCAGTGCCTCCGTGCCCTCACCGCCTTGGCCCAGGGAACAGACCTATCTCCGCCCTCTGGGACTCCCTCTAGTGGGAGTAGCAGTGAGCATGTGTGGTGCGTGAGAAGCTGGGGGACAGCGGGGGGTGCCTGGGTGGCTCAGTCGGTTGAGTGTCCGGCTTCAGCTCAGGTCTTGATCTCCTGGTTCATGGGTTCAAGCCCCGTGTCAGGCTGTGTGCTGACAGCTCGAAGCCTGGAGCTGCTTCCGATTCTGTGTCTCCCTCTGACTCTGCTCCTCTCCTGCTCATGCTCTCTCTCGCTCTCAAAAATAAATAAACATTAAAAAAATAT
Organism: Mungos mungo; assembly: GCA_004023785.1. Taxonomy (NCBI): domain Eukaryota; kingdom Metazoa; phylum Chordata; class Mammalia; order Carnivora; family Herpestidae; genus Mungos; species Mungos mungo. The sequence goes on along the minus strand of PISW01006435.1, from coordinate 23,584 downwards.
ATTTTAAAAAAAGAGAATGAACTTGGGAAGAGCAGACTGGTGGTTTCCAGCAGGTGATGGGGGGTCTGGGGGCGGTCAGCATCTACGGGTCCCTCCGGAGAGCAGGTACGGACTTCTGGCCGAGTCCAGCTTCCCAGCCCTGGGCTGGCTGTGCCACTAAGGCCACTGTGTGGAAAGTCCCATGGGTGCTGTTGATGTAACTCCGTGACTTCGGGTAACTGCAGTGTCAGCGGCTTTTCTCCCTCAGCCTGAAACCTAAAGCCATCAGTCTCTAATTCTTCCTTGTAACTGGTTTTTTTTTTGCTAAAGAAAGAATCTGCTTTTTCATCATTTAAATTTTTTATATCATTTTCAATTGTTTTCTATAACCAAGAGTTCTAAAACAGTAAGAAATGAAATATTTTTGTTTCTTGTTAGAATTTCTCTGCAAAGAATGTCCAAAAATTCACATTCACATTGACCGCATCGACAGAAAAGATGTTCCGGAAGAGCAAGCGTGTATGAGAAGGTGGCTTCACGAGCGCTTTGAAATAAAAGACAAGTGAGTGACACCCGTTCCTGCACTTGACGTCCTGGGTCCCGCTAAATCTCACTACAGTAGATAAACAATTTGAAACTAACATAAACAGTCTTTTTATCTTTTTTTTTTATGTCTTTATTTTGAGAGAGAGGGGCAGAGAGGGAGACACGGAATGTGAAGCAGGCTCCAGGGTCTGGGCTGTCAGCACAGAGCCCTGTGTGGGGCTCGAACCCATAAACTGTGAGATCATGACCTGAGCTGAAGTCGGACGCTTAACCGACTGAGCCATCCAAGCGCCCCAACAGTCTTTTTATCTTAAGAATACTTTTTTAGAAACTCAAGCCCAATCTGTCCATGTTTGAAGCCTCACTGTTACAAAGTTCTACAAAAGAACATGTTATAGAGGCCTCTGTTTCCATTCCTAGTGTTTCCTAGACACCGCTCTGGGGACTGCAGCGGGGTGGATGTAAAATTAGATCACACACACGCACCCCTGCGTTCCCAGGTCCGACTGGTGCCGTGACTGAGGACGCGCTGGCGTGCCCACGGTGCCCGGGCAGCGAGGCAGAGCACGTGTGGAAATGACACGGTGTGCTGCTTGGCAGAGGGAGGGGCGGTGACATTTTTCTGACCAGGATGTCTTTTGCTGTCAGTATTTTGGGGCCTAATTTGGTGTCGATTTGTAGGATTGACCTTGTGTTGGTCCATGCTAGTAACATGACTCAGAGCAAACAGTGCTGACCCTCGGTGAGCGTTACCTGTAAGTCAACTACAGGTGTGTTTGGAGGCGGTGAAAACTCCACACTCCTCACCGTGGGTCTAGATGCTGCAAAACCTGGGTGAGCACAGCTGGGAGTCAGGGAGGGAGGGAATGGGGTGGCCTGGCAGCGGCCGGAGCCCTTGGGAATAGAGTATATTAGAGCCCCTTTGATTTAATATAAATTTCTTTTTAAATGTTTATTTATTTTTGAGAGAGAGAAACAGCAAATGGGAACAGTAGAGAGAGAGAGGGAGACCCAGAATCTGAACCAGGCTCCAGGCTCTGAGCTCGAACCCACGAACCAGGAGATCATGACCTGAGCCAAAGTCAGACGCTTAACCGACTGAGCCCCCCAGGCGCCCCTGATACAAATTTCTAAAGGAAAAAATTTTAGAATTTTCTTCTGTTTTTAGGAAAATAAAAAGAGCATCTCGGTTTTTATTTAATACTTAGAAATTGAGTTTTCTTGGGTGAAAATTTTAGGATATATTATTTATTTACTGTTTGCTGTCAGTGGAAGTTTTATCCTTTCTGATACATACTCTGTTTTTTGAAAAGTATGTTTTAAACATCTCTAATTTTTATCATCCGTTTGGAAAACATGGATCCATTAGTTACAGGATGCTTCATTTACCAAAACCACATTGCAAAGTATGGAGTTTTTACAGACTCAGAAGTAAGACTTCCGAAATCATGTTGAGAAGTTTTACCTGAGGAGTTTCCTTCTCCTGATATGCTTAGTGGTGTCACAGCGGAATTATCTCCTCCTCAGCCCTTCTGAGTTACGTGACAAGACAGATGACCGGAAGTGTGCTGTGTGCACGGTGACACTCCCTGACGTTTGCAGACAAGTGGCTGGGTTCCTGGGTCCCACTGACGGTCACTTGTCCATGACAGAACCGATCCCACCAGCCATCGGTGCCACCCGCTGTGGTGGTTTTTAAAAAGCCTGAACGAGATGTTGAATGTCCAGTGTATTTTGTGGTATTGGGGCTTATGTATACTTAGACCGAGTCTGGACACTTTGAAACCGAGATTATCTTTAGGGAATGTGTTCTGGTAATAGGACTTTCTGTTTGTTTTATTTGTGTCCGAGAGTTTTGTGCTGAGTCTCTTCTACTAGAAGTTTATACTTTTTAAATAAGATAGGAACATGAACTAACTGTGCTGTTTTTTCCTTCTTGTATCTGTTTTTCTAATTCAGTGCAAATAAGGGGTTTGGGGGGAAACTCCGTATATGTTATCAGGACTGCTGACCCTTTTCCTTGACTTCTGGTGGAATGGGAGCTGTAGGGAGGAGGAGGAAGAGGAAGGATTAGGGAAGTTCGATGCGTGATTACCCATGTGTGAGTCTGGGCGTTGCAAAATTATTAAAAGGGGCGCCTGGGTGGCTCAATCGGTTAAGTGTCATACTTCGGCTCAGGTCACGATCTCGTGGTTCGTGGGTTCCAGCCCCGCACCGGGCTCTGTGCTGACAACTAGCTCAGAGCCTGGAGCCTGCTACAGATTCTGTCTCTCTTTCTCCTGACCCTCCCCTGCTCATGCTGTTTGTCTCTCTCTCTCTCAAAAAATAAATAAAACATTTTTAATAATTTAAAAATTATTAAAAGTTTAAAGTTAAAAACCAAAATCATCCCCATAAAATTACTTGAAATCTTTTATAATTCATCGACCGTAATCATGAGCGTATTAAATACATTTTTCAGGTCTGGAAACGTCAGTTAAATCAAGCCTCTGGCTATTTTCCTTATTCATCTTTATTTCCCAAGGACCTACCCGTAACTTCCCCAGCATGTTATAGCCGTCTAGTAACTATATGTTACATTAAAATCTGACATGACTAAACCTGAAACTTTACATTTCTTTTTTTTCCATTCTGACCGTAGGTTGCTCATAGAATTTTATGATTCACTGGATCCAGAAAGAAGAAACAAATTTCCGGGGGAAAGTGTTAATTCTAAGTTGAGTCTCAAGAAGACTTTGCCGTCGTTTTTGATCCTCAGTGGGTTGACTGCTGGTATGCTCATGACGGAGGCTGGCAGGAAACTCTATGTAAAAACGTGGATTTACGGAACCTTGATCGGCTGCTTGTGGGTTAGTATTAAAGCGTAAACAAGCGGCCGTCCGCAGGCGGTGGGATGTGCTCCGTGGTTTGTTACTGGCGGCCACACGGGACATCACCTTGTTTCCTGAGTTTAGTAAGAGGTGTAAATAAAGCCTTGTTGACTGAACACTGGATGAGATCGAATGTTCCTGACTGAAGCGGACACGCAGGCGGCCTCGGGCAGACCCGCGGCTGGAGAGGGGGCGCCGAGGGGTGTGCGCTGCCCTTGGCGTGTCCTGCGCGCCCGCGTTGTCTTCAGAGACTATTACGATTGCGCGCTTTGTCGTCGTTTCCTAATTCAGAGAGCTGCGTTCATGAACATTAATTTGCGGTCTGTCTCACTGTATTTGCTATTTTTAATTTTTTACAACTTGACTAGTCCAGACTCTCATCACTGAAGTGTGCAGTGTCTCGCAGCTGTGCAGTGTTTTGCCTTTTGCTTAATTTCTCCAAGTGGACGAAAGAAACTATTTGTGTATCAAGGATACAAGGAAAAGGCGAGAAATGTCCGTGGGGAAGAAGGTGTGGTTTGCGCATGCTTTTCTTGTAGCGGGTTATTAGCTGATTTTACTTTCTGTTTGCAAAGTGATTAACATTTCTAATATTTATTGAAACGGCTTAATTTGCACACCCTGTGTTGTACACAAAGGAATAACGTGTCGAATGGGAGAGTTAGGTTTGGGTCGGCGGCGTGGCCCGGGCGCGCCGCAGCAGCCTGTGCGCTGCCCGGCGTCCTGGGGCCTCGGCCCCTCCAGGCTTCCTCGCGGACCTCCAGGCTGCTTGTTGTTCTTACATCAGAGTCATCGCTGCGAACCCTGCTTGGACCCGAGTCCACAGACACCTGAGGGGACGGGAGCCTCGAACGCCGACTGCATTTACTGGCACGTGCCTTCGGCCTACCTTTCTCTTGGGTTTAGCAGAAGTCATTTTGTTTTCTGTCGTCACGGTCGGTTTCCACTGCGTTTGCGTTCTTGTCCTTTGGATTCCTGGCGGTGCGCTGCCAGGGCCCGGCACGCGACGGGCACGGGGGAGTCATGCCGAGCCGTCGGCCTGGCCTGCCGTGGGCTGCAGGCTGGACTTGGCCACTTAAGCCCTTTTGAGCACCCACCTCCAGCCCCCCTCTGGCTGCGGCGAAGGTGCTCGGCGGGCTCCTTCCTCAAGCCAGGGAAGCCCAGGCTCAGTCCATCAGGCCTGAATGGATTTGTGGAGCCCCCCCTAGTTTTCATGGGGTACGCAGTTCATCCGTGTCGCCTCGGAACAAGAGCTGTTTTCAGGAGCCCAATCCCCCCATCCATCCCACTCCAGTGGCGGAGTCGCTGTAGCCTGGGGAAGGGCACCTTGTGGGCCTGCTCTGTTTTATGTTCTAACTTAACCTGGATCATTGCCTATGAGTCCTTTAGGGTATCATTTCTGCCTACTGGATTTTTATGGTCAAATTGGGTCAGTGCCCCCAGCTGACACACCCCAACTGAACCTTGATGAGCAGGATGAAAATAATGAATAAGGGAAATTTTGTCTGACTGACTTCAGACCCAGAGAGCAGGCCATGTCCACACCTTTGAAGACCTGGGTAGTAGGAACTGGGGTGTGTGTGTATGTGTCTGTGTGTGTGTGTGTGTGTGTGTGTGTGTGTACACGGGCCCACAGGATATGGTTGGTCTCCTTATGCACGGGGGTGTAGGGAAAACTTCTGAAAAGTGTTCTCTTGCCAAATTGTCATTTCCTCTTACCTGTAAAGTGAAATTTAAATCAGTCTCATGTCTTTGTTAATACTTTTTTTTAAACAGTCCTAAAGTTAGAACTGATTTCTCACTTGATCGAAGTCAATGTACGTTGTGTGACTTACTTTGATTATCATGGATATGCTCTAAATTTAAACTTTAAGAAGAAGTATCATGGAATTATGTTGATTATAACTGATTTTAAGAAGTTCCAGTGAATTCCGTAAGGTCACTTTGAACTTAATGTCTCTTATGACCATACTTATATTCTCACAAAAGTTCTATAAAATATATTTGTTAGTTTCAAAGTTTTGTATTAAAATATTTGGAAAATTAGAAGCTTCTTTTTAACATATGTTGATAGGACTTGAATTCTTATTTTCTAAAATGAAGAGCTCTGTATCTCTCTGTAAATCTTTTCACATATCTTAAGCCTTTGTTTTTGTTATTGTTGATTTGCAGTTTAGTTATTACTTAATTTTTCTTTATAAGAATGCCATCAATGTGCATGCTTTTATGTTTTCCAGAAAAGGGTGTGTTTGGATGAAAGTAAAAGAAAAAATAAAATCTTTCACTGTCTCTGATGTCTGTGCTATTTAACATTTCACGACCCGGAAATTGCCCGTTGGTCTTCTGTTACATTGAGTAGGCCTTATGGCTGGTCCTGCATTCTGAATTTATAAAATCACAATAGTTTTTCTTAAGTATTGAACAAGTTTGAAAAATACAGTACTCAAAATTGTGAGGCAATATATTAGTTGTGTTTGTGTTATATAAACTCATCTACATATTTTATGCAATGACTATAGCAGGTATTAATTGCTTGAGAATTCTGAAGTCATTAGGGCGTCTCACTGAGACTTGTCCACAGCCTGAAAGGAGCCAGGTCAGTAGGGAAAGTGCCAGTCTGGCTACTCCTTACATCATACCTACTGATGACCTCTTCCACGTATTTCATTTCCATGTGGTGTTTTTCATTTATAGTTGTACCAACTGTCCTTTATATCCAGATTCTGTAAGCTTCATTTTTCCTTCGTAATGTGTGGTTTACTTTTACATTCACTGAATAGATCTTTGTCAGCACAGCAATCTTTTTAAATAGACGGACCGTTATAAAAATACAGTATTTACAAACTTTGCCCCCCCCCCCAAATGTGTCCATCAGAAATGGATGCCAAGGAGGTGCCGGATACTATCAGGCCACATTTAAGAAGCCGAGAAGTGTGTGTCGCAGTGCTGGTTCCTGTGACGAGTGTCTAGTGGACGTGGATGTTAAGGTAGCCGTATTTGCCCTTGAAGTAGTCGACGGACAGAAATATGGCCGTGGCAGGTGCTCCGGTTACCACCTTGGAGTGACCCGTCTTTGTAAGCAGGATTCGGGAGGGAGGAGGAATGAGACCAATTATTACTGTGAGTTACACACCCTTCAGAGGAAAGCTGGGCTCACTCAGAACCCTGCGTCGCCATTTAGTGTATTCGGCGTCACACACAGCCCTTAGACTGATAGTTTGGAAACATCCAGGTATCGGATATTAGGTACTTGATATTAATATTTTGATTCAGGTATTTGAGAAAATACCCCGTAATCAAATTTAAACTTCATTCAGGTATTTTGAAGTCCTAGATCCACAGTTACTGACTTATTTCACTTCTGACTCCACATCATCCCCACGAGATCGTTTGATGCCTTTTCCAACTTGTGGAGAATAAAGTAAATCCATTACTTTTTCCAACCGGGGCAACATTCTTGGTGTAGTCGTGCTCGGGGACAAAGAGACAAATACCTTACCCTGAGCAGGAGGAAACCAAAAAGTTATTTTTCAGAAAGCCACTCCAGATAGAAAGATGAGGTATTTCTGTTATTAAAGGAAAATATCCTATAGATGGTAAAAACTCACAGTGAATGTTTTCTGATGGTCAGCTATTCCATCCAAATTAGTAATGGCCCATGATTTTGTGTAAGAAAGACCTGTTCTGCAATCTTATTTTTATAAATCGTCTTTTAAAAAAAAATGATGCTACTGATACTGTGTGTTCAGCGGGAGAGAATATTTGACCAACAGTCTTGTCTCCTTTATGGTGTGTGTTCAGAATAAACCATGATTTATGTTCTCGAGTTTATTGGTGCCTCATTAATCCAGAAAAGGAAAAAAAAAAAATCTCAGAAGTTACTTGGGAATACAGGATAATACACATCTATTTGGTGATAGTAATTTCACATGTATGTGATAATGTGTAAGTATGTTTTATATACGTATGTTTTATTGACAATAGCTACAGAATACATTTATTTATTTTTGAGAGACAGAGTGAACAGGAGGGTCAGAGAGAGAGGGAGACACAGAATCTGAATCAGGCTCCAGGCTCTGAGCTGTCAGCACAGAGCCTGACACGGGGCTCAAACCCACGAACTGTGAGATCTGACCTGAGCCACCCAGGCGCCCCCTGAATATACTGTGTTTTGCTACTTGGCCAAGGTGTGTTGAGTGCTTGCTGTCCCAGGGCAGGGCGCTAGCCCCCGGGGAGGCTGCCTCCTGTCCTCCGCACATGTGGCCCTGTGGCCCCCAGGCCGCAGGCTGGCTCAGCCTTGAGGGGGACAGGTGCAGGCAGAAGGCCAGGCTTTAGGTCCTGCTTCGACCACTCGGCATCCAACCTCAGACAAGTTATTTAACATTTCTCTTTCCACTTCACGTTTCTGTTGAAAGTTTTCCAGTTTTCTCCTCTGTAAAATGGGGGTAATAATCGTATTTACCTCAAAGTGCTGCCGATGACTCAGGAAGTTACCAAAGCTCTGGGGGGGGGGGGCCTGAAATGGAGCAGGTGCTGGTAAGTCTTGTTCTTCAACTTCTCTTGCTCCCAATTCTACAGATGAGGTTGGGAAAAAATACCCAAAGTCACACGAATATTTCTAGTAGAAAAATGCCCATTCTTTCCTGCTTAACAAAGATGTATTGTGTTCATACCACCTAAGTTCCTGTAAAAGTAGATGGTCACGGGGCACCTGGGTGGCTCCGGTGGCTGAGTGTCCAGCTCTTGATTTTGGCTCAGGTCATGATTCCAGGGTGGTGGGATCAAACTCCACGTCAGGCTCTGAGCATGCCGCCTGCTTAAGATTTTCTCTCACTGCCTCTCTCCCCTGCTTGCACTCTCCCTCTCTCTCTCAAATTTAAAAAGGATATGATCATAACTGTGATCATAGTCACTTAAAGATACATTGTTTAAAGCCTAAATCAAACAATACAGAGATGACATAAAGGAAAGATTCTCTGTCTTTCTTGAGAAAATTCCCCGGTCTCCAAGCCGACCCCATGTTGGGCGTGAGGGCTGAGGGGGTGCCTGTCTCCTGTGTTGGAAGCACAGCCCTCACGATGGCAAAGATGATGTGGAACGGCTGGCAGGTGCCAAGGCCTTCCCTTAGAGTGGCACGGAGCCCAGAGAGATTTGAAATTATTCCCCCACAGGTCACTTATGTCGGGAAATCCCAAACTACAAAATGCTTTGTGCTGTGTCCCTACATGTATATAGCCTTAAGCAAACTCCCTTCCCTGTTTGAGCCCCCCCTTTTTTTAATGTTTATTTTTGAGAGAGAGAGAGAGAGACAAAGTGTAAATGGGGGAGGGATAGACACACACACACACACACACACACACACTCCAAAGCGGGCTCCAGGCTCTGAGCTGTCAGCACAGACTCCACCCGATGCGCGGCTCCAACCCACAAACCGTGAGCTCGTGACCTGTGCTGAAGTCAGATGCTCAATCCCCTGAGCCACCCAGATGACCTTGAACCCTCCTTTATCAATAAAATAAGGAGCTTGCTTATTTACCTCCTAGAGTTCACTGAGGTCAAAGAAATTAATAGTTGTAAAAATGCTTTTTTGTATAAAGTTCAACATAAATGTGAGAGGTTATTCTAATTCTTCTTAAATCATTTCAGCTTTGCTTACTTGTCTACAGTGTGTGAATAATCGTGCATTCTTCTCTGATGCATTTTGGAACTCGAACACGTGATCATTAGCGGTGTTTATTATGAAGTGTTTTCATAGTCATTCAGTGTTCTGTCCATGCACACTTGACTCACTATTTGGATCACAGGTCAGTTCCTTTACAATTAAAAAAAACTTTTTTAAGTTTACTTTTGAGAGACAGAGACAGAGTGTGAGCAGGGGAGGGTCAGAGAGAGGGAGACAGAATCTGAGGCAGGATCCAGGCTCTGAGCTGTCAGCACAGAGCCCGACACGGGGCTGGAACTCACGGATGGAGAGATCATGACCTGAGCTGAAGTCGGACGCTCAATCCACTGAGCCCCCAGGCGCCCCTCTTTATAATGAATGCATGAAGAGTTCACCAGTTTTGTTTGCTTGTGACCCCTGGGTCTTTTCCCTCCCCTGCGCCCTCCTGTGTAAGGTCACCTGTCCCGGTGTGTTGTCGCCGGCCAGAGTGGGAAACACCAGGGCTGCCGCAGAAGAGGAGTTCTCGTGCCTGCAGTGGAGACCAGGAGGCAGTGAGAGGTGGTTTGGAGGGAAGAGCGCTTGGAACGCAGAGTGCGTGGAACAGACGCGGAGCCGAAGGAGGACGTGGGGCGTGCGGGCGTCGCGGCCGAGGGAGAGGAGGTGGCGTCCACCCGGAAAATGCCTGTCAGGGGTTGTCCGCTTGCTTCCGCTGCTTTGATTCTGTTCCGAAAGGCGTGAGTTGAACTTGGACCCCAGAGTAGAAAGCCAGGCAGAATTGTGAGCGGCACAGCCTTTCCCCTCCCCCCTCCCCCCATGCCTGCAGGTACACGGTCCGCCCGCTGCTGTCCCCACAGTGTGGTCACCACAGCAGTGTCGTGTGGTCGCAGACGCCCCGTGCTGCCCCAGCTCAGGTGCTGGGAACCAGACTCTTTAGCATTCATTTTATCTTTTAGCGTCCCTTGTTTGTGAAGGAGATCTGGGGAGGAGTGGCTGGGGGAGCAAGGGTCCCGGGGCCAGGACCCCGGAGCTTGAAGCCCTGAGCTGCCCCTTGCTCGCTGTGGGAACGGGGTCTAGTCCCCGCGCCCTGATGCCTTCATTGTAAACTAGAGATTCTGATTGTGCAATTCACCTCTTGGGCCTGTGCGAGGATTAAATGACATCACCTATGTAGTCAAGTCCCTGGATTTGTTCCTATTGTATTCTGGTGTCAGCTCTGGTTAGCACTGGTTCTGCGTCCCAGGGACGCAGGTTTCAGGTTAATTGATATGTTTGTCTGCTTTGTCATGTAACAAACTTGCAAAGTGAAATAAAGTATCTTAATAACATTCAGCCCAATGTATCGCTCTGTTCTTGTGGGCTAATGTCTTTATTTTTGTCTCTGTATTTCCTCCCCTCTCTCTGTTTCTAGAAGCTGAAATTTTTAAAAAGGCGGAGGGAGGGAGATTTTAGGTGAGAAATAAATGCAGTACAGAGAATGCCGCCGTGTGTCTGGTCGCTGGCGGTTCCTGGCCCCGGAGGTCTTCAGCAGGCTCTAATTCCTGCTCCCACCCTGGGTGTCTGCCGGCTTCCTAACTTGCCCTAACGTGTCGTTTTGTTTCCTGGCCTATTTTAATCCTGACTCCAAGCTCCAATAAAACATAAAGCAGCAACAAGCCCAAACTGAAGTGAGCTTCAAGGCAGTGCTGTGCACCGAAATGCTAGTCAGCGAGTCGGGACACCTGGAGAGGAAGCCAGGTCCCAGACGAGTGACGTGGGTCACTTCCATCTGGACCACAGCATGTTCTGTGACATGGACTGAGTCTGGATGCCGGACACTCTGGTCTTCCCATCTGTCATTCCCTCCTGCACAGGTGGCTTTCCTGCCAACCCGGCCTGATGCGTGGACAGCTCCCACCTGTCTCCTCAGCCAGGTGTACTTGATGGTTTGTTCTGCTTCCAGCGACTTCCCCTCTCCTCACCCCCACCCCACCCCTCCTCAGCCCTGGCCAGTGCACACCTCCCCAGCTTCCCTCTTCGGAACTCGGGAGTCACACCCGCCCTTGCCCGTGTGGTGACCGGAGTCCCGTGCGCCACGGAGCCCCAGACAGAGTGTGTGAGATGTGCTGTAAGTGTAGAATGCATACCACGTTGTTTATAATTAGTAAAAAAAAAAAATGCATTATTTATATTGATTACATATTGTAATAACATTGGATATATTGGGTTCAATAAAATCTATTAAAATTTCACCTGTTGTTTTAAAATGTGGCTACTAGAAAATTAAGATTGCATATATGTCTGGCATTGGATTCCTTGCTGGACTTTTCTATCCAGAGACTACCACAATTGTCCGCTCATTTTAGACACTGAGCATGGTTTGTCTGTTCCGTAGATAGAAATCTCAGGCCAGACATTTTATAACTTGATCAGTTGCATTATCAGATGATTAAAAGTAGAAGCTTTTCTAAAGCAGTCACGTTCTTACAGTCTAAAGCCAACAGAACCCTTTTATAAGTAAATGGTATACTCAACAAATATTTAATAAGTGATATGGAAGGTACGATTTGGAAGGATCATCAAGGAATTAATCAGTGTTTGGGATAATAAAATCTGAAGAAATACGGCAACACTGAACTGTGTCACTCCAGATTGGGCTTATAGTGGGCATGATATCTGCCTATTCTTGGGGGGGGGGATCTTTAAATTTTACCAAATTAAAAAATGTTAAATATAGGAACATAGGTTATTTTGGTTAAGCCATATTATGTGAAGATGATTCCATATTACTAGTGAAATACGTCAGCTCTCTTCCTTGATCGCTAGTCCAAGTATGAATGGCATCAGTAAACTCTTACAATCTGCAAGATAGTGAAAAACCCAAAGGTAATGAGCTAACATTACCTGGTACTATGATACCAAGTAGTTAATGGGAGTATTCGTTTGCCATTGCATCTGCTTATAATAACTAAAATCTTGTTACTTCTGTCCTATCTCTTTTATTCTTCCCACAGGAACTTACTTGGGATGAATTGTGTTGAAAACCAGAGTGTTTGTGGTGTGGCTTGAGGAAACACGTTAAAAATGACAACAGCAAAAGAATGAGTTTTCACAAGGCAGCAGCTAGTCACCCCGAGAGGCTCAGAGGAAACCAGATGATTCCCCTTGCGTTGCTGAAAGAATGTTCTTTTTATCTAGTAAATAATGTGGGCACTGTAGGTTGAGGCTGATAGTTACATATAAGATCAGTGTCTAACTAGCTCAACGCAGTGATGCCGTCCGGAAACTTGAGAGTTGTGGGAAGAAGCATAGAGGGCTCAAGCACTCGGTCTCGCTTTCCGGATACAGAGCCGACCGTCAGGACACGGGGAGACGTGACCTGATTAAGATCTCCCGGGCAGAGGGAGCCAGTGGTAGAGATGGAATGAGAGCCTGGTCTTCCGGCCGCTCGCCAGTGTGAACCGTAATCACCAAGTACTGATGTGACTTTATTATGAGGAATATAATATGTCCAAACGGATATATATGATATGTAGATCTACTTTTAAATATATGAAATAACATTTGTGTGTGTGTCTGCATACCCACACAGAGATATGTATGGATCACATTTCTCACCGATGATACGGATTTTCCGGACTGCTGAATCACCTGCTGCCGCAGCTTTAGTGCTGAACCCAGGGTCCAGGCGACCTCAGAAGAGTCCCTCCACACCTGGTAGGTGAGCGACCTGCTTGCTACTCTATTCAAGGGCTCCATGAAGCCGTTAGCCAACCTCCGCCCTGAATCTCAGTTTGGAGACAGCGGACTCTGACATAAATAACTTGTCTTTGTGTCCTTAATGTCCACACGTGCCCGGTGGCCATGCTCTTCACACCTCGTAGAAATCTTCACTTAGTAAAACATACTACCTTGATATGCACAGTCCTGCGATGCTCATCTGTCCCCGCGGACTAGGCCAGCAATGGGTCTTCATGTGACCATGTTCGATCGATACTGTAAACTTCTGCTTTAACGGATCCTCGGAGCATCAGCCGTATCCACGTTCAGACATGCTCCTTCGTAACAGAAGAGCCATCCGGGGTTGCTGGCCGGCTAACAGGCCTCACATATTCCACTTTTCCTTGACAGCTCGTGAGGTGGAGATGGGTCCCCAAATGTACTACAGGGACTTATCTATTTTGTTTCATCCGGTGCGCCAGGGTGGCTCAGTTGATTAAACATCTGACTCTTGCTTTTGGCTGAGGTCATGATCTCAAGGTTCGTGAGTTCAAGTCCCCCATTGGGTTCTGTGCTGACAGTGTGAAGCCTGCTTGGGATTTTCTCCTTCCCTCCCTCTCTCTCTCTCTCTCTCTCTCTCTCTCTGTGCCCTTCCCCTTTCTTTCTCTCTTTCAAAAAAATAAACTTAAAAAAATAAAAAGAAAAATATCATCCCAAAGCAGAGCTGAGTCCTAAGAGATGCCTGACATTTGCTCTAGAAGATGACATATGTCCACTGAGGCCGGGGACGGGACAAGGCTGGGAGGCCCAGGACTGTAAAGAGTCAAAGCCACCGCTGAAACCATCAACCATAAACCTTTGACGCTATGAACACACGGACACCGAGGAGGGCTGGTTAACAGACGGGATCAAACACATTGTGGGTTTTCGCACGTGGAAGCCCCCTCGATCGGCCACGTGGCGGGGTGTGGTCGCCGTGCACCCACAGACCTGGGGCTCCAGGCAGGTGTGGGAACAGGACATGGAGCTGAGCTGAATCTCGCTTTGTTTCCATTATCTCCGCCACAATTGTCTGCCACCCCCTGGTGGCCACTTACAGGCAGCAAAGTGCTGCAGGGAGGGGGACAGGCCTCTGGGGAGAAGTCACACTCGCCAGGTGGACAGCCTCACCCTGCGCTGCCCAAGGACACGGGGAGCCACGGGGAATGTCACTGGCATCTTCTCTCCCGTGTCCCCAACATGAAGTCCCTCATCTCAGCCTCCTCATGGCCACGTGTACCAGAAGAAGAGCCCACTGGGCAGGCTGTGTGCCCCGCAGGCCAAGGGCAAACCCACAAGGCCGCCCGGCGCCAGGCTCGCCCAGGCTTGCCTGGCCCACCTCCCTCTCTCGGGCTGCGTTCTCTTCGAGGTCACGAGGCCCGGGGAAGCACACGCCCTCTGAGCCTGTGGGAGCAGCGAACCCGCAGAGGGTATCTGGGTCAGTGCCCTGGTCAGATGACCTCTCGGTCCCCACTTAGGTGAGACTGCCACCCCTCCCCACCCCAGTGGGCCCACTCCACACACGCAGGGCAGACAGGCTTCTGGGCACAACAGGCAGGCCCTGCTCTGGAGGCGGGAGCCCCACATTTCAGAGCCAAGCAGAGCCGCCCAGATGGGGAGGCTGAGGCCAGAAAGGAGGAGTCGCCTCCTCCGAGGGGGTGGGACCTGACTCTTAGTCCCACATAACAGGATGTCTACCATCTCCATGCAGCGGGGACCAAGGAGGCCTCAGCCTGGGGGACCCCGACCTTGGGGACCAAAGCTCAGACTCTAGCATGGAAAATACTCAGGCAAGCAGAATGGGTGAGGAAGGACTTGACCTCTATGGATGGACAGAACACGCACGCGACAATAACACGGCAGAGGTGTGGAGAGGCGAGGGCCACCTGGACAGTGGGACAGAGAAATGAGTCCACCCCAGAGCCCACCGGCACCTGCCCACCCCTGGGCCAGCGTCTGGTGTGTATCCGCCTGCTGGCCCCTGACACACCCCCAGGACACCGCGGTCCATCCTGCTCCCTCTGCTGAGGTGAGCGGGCCACACAGGTTACAAAACGGACCCGAAGTTGCTGGAAGGGTGAACGACTGGGCCCAGACCCCACCACCAGGGCTTTCCCCTCACCCCCCAGGGCCTCCGATGAGCCCCAGGGAACACCACCTCCTGGAAGCAAGGAGAGGCAGACCCACTCACATCTCCGTGCGGCCGGACAAGGCGTCCCCTGCGCTGGGTCATTCCCTGAGTCTGTGCAAAAGTACAGCTAATCCGCAAGCTGTCTCTCAGCTGTGGAAGCAACCAACACCTGACTGAGAGGCAGTTTGGACATGCGGGCTTGTACTCTGTGTGCGTGAGCGTGGGCGAGGTGACCTGCCTTGTGACCACGTGCAGCTGGCCTACCTCCGCCTTCCCGCAGAGAGCACCTGCCGGCAGGACTGAACTTGGCCTCGGAGAACAGAGGATTCTTCCTGGTGCTGGTCCTTCCTGCTTTCTACTGGTTCTTCTGTTCTACAGCGTCTTCCTTCCAGGGAGCTGTGGCTTGGACAAGCATGACCTTGTTGTCCCAACTCGACCAGAAGCCCAGAAAGGACGGGCTGTGCCGGCTTGGGTCCCTTCTGGAAGGCTCCTGAGGTGGGGGTGTTGCGTGGACGATGAAGAGAGCCAGTGTGGACAGGGAGCAAACCGTAGGCTCTGTCTTTATGTGCCACCAGTGACACCAGGGCAAAGGTTGATTGGAGGTGTTGGGGGTGGGGGGAGACAGTGAGCCTGTCCACACCCGATCTGTTTGGGGCAGCCATTGGATTGACTCTGTGCAGACAGTCAGGGTGAAACCCAGGGGGTGAGCGGCAGGCAGGCATTTCCCCAGGAAGGAGCTGTGCACAGAGGGGCTCCTGACCGTCTCCTCCCGTAGCACTTGGACACGCCCAAATGCCCAGCCCAGCCCAATTCATGGATCCTTTTCTGCCCTCGAAGTGCCTGTTGATGTTTAGTCTATGTAAATCCATTGTTGGCAAGTTAGCCCATTTTTCTAGGGCTGAGATCCAGTGGAAGCAGAAACTTTTGGTTGAGTGAATGAATATGAATATGTTGAGTGAATGCACTGCCCCCTGCAATGTGCCAGGTGCGTCTGGAATCGTGGGGGCGATAACTGTGTCCTCCCAAAGTCGTATGTTGAAGTCTTAACCCCCAGGACCTCTGAGTGCGGCTATATTTGGAGACAGGGTCTTGAAAGAGATAAGTGAAGTAAAATGAGGTCAGTAGGTTTGAGCTTTGATCCCGTCTGACAGGGGTCCTTATACGAATTGAAAGAAACGGGTGTCTGGGTCGCTCAGTCGGTTAAGCTCAGGATATGATCTTGCGGTTCATGAGTTCGAGCCCCACTTCGGGCTCTATGCTGACAGGTCGCATTCTCTCTTTCTCTCTCAAAAGTGAGTAAAAACTTTAAGAAGAAAAAGAAAAGCAACATGCTCTCCCTCTGGCTGCTCCCCCCCATCATCTCTGATGCTGGTGGGGCCCAGTGAGACTGGCCTGCCTCTCCGGCGCCCCCTTCCACACCTGTATTTAATTATCGGTTCGGGTTCAGGATATCACTCCGGGCACATCAGTGTACATTTTGAGATGGCCTTGAGGCTTTTAACTCTCCCCGCTGTCCCAAATCGCTGAGATCTAAATACCTCTTATTGTTGACATTCTAAAAGTAACTCAACACTTGTCCATCTGTCTGGAGATCTCTTAAGGTCCATTACAGCGGAATGGATTCCAAAAGGACTCACTTAGTGCTGTTCACTGAAGGACATGCATTTGAGTGAATTAAATGCGTCGTGGAGCAGTGATTTATTGGATGGATTTTTCCGTTGTTCTACTATTTGAACAATTAAGAAAAATCGCTACCACCTAAATCCTTGGCTGAGGTCCCCTTTCCCTTGGTCTGTTACTTCATCTTTGACAAACTCCTACACATTTCTCAAAACCCAACTCAGGGGTTTGTCTTCCCTAAGCTGAGCTGACAAGCCTCCTCTTAACTTATTGCTCTTTGTTAAATCTGGTGACCAGGTTGCTATGGACAGAATGTGTTCCCCCTAAATTACTATGTTAAGGCCCATCACCCCAGTGTGATGGTGTTTGGAGGTGGGGCCCTTGGGCGCTGATTAGGTTAGAAGAAGTCATGAGGGTGGGGTCAAGTGCTGGAATTAGCAGCCTGGTAGCAGAGGAGGAGGCCAGCGCCGGCTTTCTCCATCATGCGAGGACACAGCAAGAGGCACTGTGAACCGGGCGGGCGGCAGGTCTGCCCCAGACGGCTGGTTTGCCGGCACCTGGACCTCAGACTAGCAGCCTCCACAACCGTGAGAACCAGCCGGCCGTCGAGGCCTCCAGGCTGGTGCGGTGGGGACCCCTGGAGGGGAGCGGGGCTTTGGCTCCAATCGCTGGAGGCATGGGGCCTAGCTCTGCACCTGCAAGGACGCCCCCTACGAGGAGGTGAAGGAACGAGCCGCCAGGGGGTTGGGGATCCGCCCACCCCCCAGGCCCCAAGCAGCCCAGGAGGTTATGTTATTTACACCTCGGGTGTTAGTGTTCCAGATCATTTTCCTTCGGAGGCAGCCCAGAACAAACTGGTGGTACTTTAGGGGGCGAAGAAGAACCTCTATCCGGCATGTGATACGAAGAGCGTTATCACAAGGCGACCAAAGTGGGGGTGCCGAGCGGCGGAGCCGCGCTCTCTCCGCCCGGTCCCCCGCACACGCGGGCCCCGCAGGCGGGCGGGGGCCCTTCGGGTCGCGGCGCCCCCGGTGGGAAGTCACAGCAGCGCCCAGAAGCACGGTTTGCACGATCTGCACGACAAAGGTGGCGACTCGGGGCAGAGCCGGGCTCGGACGGACTTACAGGCAGCCCCGTAAACGCACCGCCCGAGCCCGTCGGGGGGGAGAAGCCCCTCGCGCCCCCAGGCCTCTAGCGCCCGGGGCTTCCTGCGGGGGCGGCGCGGCCCGAGAGGCCGGGAGCAAAACCTTACCCTCAGCGACTTCCTGGGCCGCACAGCCCGGCTGGGGGCGCCCGGGCTCGCGCGCGCGCTCGGCGTGGGGGCGGGGCCTGTGCTCCCTTCACGGGCACGCGCATCGTCTGGCTCCGGACCGCCTCCCGGAGCGGCCTCCGGATTTGGTGCGCTCACCTTTGGCGCTTTTCCAGAAAAGCTCTTCTGGATCCGAAGTCCCTTCTGGCTTCTCTCCCGCAACCGTCCCCAGGCCAGGCGGGGGGCACGCACTCCCCGGGATCGGGCCCCAGCCGGGTGGGACGCGGAGAGGCGTCCCTGTGGCTGCGGGCCGCCTGAGGCCGCGGCCGAGCTGGGAAGTAAGTAAAGTAGACGTTTATTCGCGGCCCTCAGCCAGGAGTTCAAATCCCAAGATGCACGGAGCAAAATAAAAGTCAGGAGCCGGCGTCCGTGTTAACGCGAACCGGTCCCGGGTCAGCCCCGCACTTGGGGGGAGGGGGGAAAGGGACAGCGCTGTAGACCCAGCGGGCCGGGTCTTCGGTTCGATTCTGCCTTGGGACCTACTTTAAAGAGAAGCTGTGACGGGGCGCCTGGGTGGCTCAGTCGGTTGAGCATCCGGCTTCGGCTCACGTCATGATCTCACGGTTCCTGGGTTCAAGCCCCGCTTCGGGCTCTGTGCTGACAGCTCAGAGAGAAGCTGTGAGTGGGAGGCCCGAGCTTGACCTGCGGGGATCTGTGCCTGCCCGCTTCGCATCTTCCGCGATTCCCTCCTCCCAGCGGCTGCTAGAACCGAGCCAGAGGTTTCCATCAGCCTGCTCTCTGCGCAGGCCTGCTGCTGCAGGGAGGGGATGCGGTTTGGTCAGTCAGGCTTCCAGGTCCGGCCTGCAGAGGCCGAGTCGGTAGGCCTGAAAGGATCCCAGAAACCTCTGTCTTGAACACTCGCCAGGTGATTCGGACCCAGGCTGTGTGGAGGAGGGACGTGGCGCTCCTTGGGAAGCCGGAGTGGCCTGTGCATGTCCACCCCGCCCTGGCTGCCACAGCCTCCCACGTTCATAATGGCCAGTGACCTGGGCCAGCCCTTACAGGGCTTTCATCTCTCAGGAGGAGGCTGGTTGTTGCAAGGATAGCCAGTTCAGGTCCTGCCGACATGTGGTGGACTGTGCAAGATACCTAGAAATATAGGTATTTGGACACCAGGGGAAAGGTATTTGCTGGAACTATAAAGCAAAGGGCCAGTTTCGGAGAGCTGCAAAGGGGGAAATCACAGAGAGCCTGGCCTCTGAGTCCTGTGGGGGACCTGGTTTTCAGAGGCGGAGACAAGCATCAGCCGCTGCCCTGCAGTCATGCCTTTGTGTTCACAGAACAGTGGAGAATCATGCCCCAGAAAGCACCCGATGAGATCTGAAGGTCTTGGGAAGAAAAGTATCAGGGAATGTAATTAAAACAGGGTTGGGGGCCCACGTGTAACCTTCAACAGATCATAATTCTGAGGGTTGCTATTAAAACGTGCTTATTTCCGGGTTGCACGAAGCTGGCATTGACAGGAAGGTCCTCAAGTGTGGACTTTCGCTGCCATGTCCTGTGGCTACATGAGTGCAGACCTCTGGCTCTGGGCAAGCGTCCCCCAGCCTTTTGCTGTCTTCATCGGCAGCCTGGAGAAGAGGTAATGGTTCCCTCCCCACTGGGTGCTGGAGGTGAAACACGGCATTATGTCTGACACGTGCAGCACGTGCTTGATATATATTTGCTGCTTCTTTCCTTGAAAGAAGTCCAAAGAAACCGGTGCAAATTTTAAGCTAGTTCTGTTTTTCTGTGAATGGCAAACCATCATCTTTAGGCTAAAAACAAAAAAAAAAAACCCAAGTTTTATTTCCCTTTTTGGGCTTGGTTTTCCATTTAAAAAAAAATTCTTCCCAAACGTAAACAAGCAAATGAACTAAGGGAAATTTACAATTGTGGGTAGTCATTAAATTGCACGCCCCCCTTGGGACAGGGTGGAATCCCATTGCGCCATAGCTCTGGCCCGTGGAGCCACTCATGAATGCCCTTCCCGGGACTGGACACCGTGATGCAGGCTGATTTTCCATGGGTGACGTCCGCTGTGCCATGGGGATGATCCCCCCTGGCCCCTGGCCAATCTGAGGTGACCGCTCTCTTTCCACATGGAAAAGCTGCATCTAATGGGAGAGATCAGAGTCCTGGAATCCCTTGCATCTCATGATGTCAGAAGCATTTCCCCAGAGTCTGACCCCCAGGAGCACTGACCCTGTTTTAAACGGGAAAGTCCATCCGACACAACTAGGATTTTCCCCAACCACAGCCATCTGGCTCCAGCTGGCATGCACTGGTGGTGTGGGTGTTCCTCGTGCCTACCAGGGCCCCTGCTCAGAGGGTGACTAGGAATTAGCCTCTGCGCGGAGAACAGGCTGCCCTCAAGGTTGTTTAGCAACTGCGTGATCTTGACAAGGTCTTCCTTTCCAGCCTCTGTGTATTCATCTGTAAAATGAGGCAATAGAAGCTAAGAGTATTAGCGGGTCAGGAATAAAACCTAGGAATATGAAGTTTTGTTATACCACGCTGGATGCGTAAATACTGAGTGAATATGAGTTTATGGCCAGGGGAGGGCTGCTCTGTTGGTCAGGTTAGGATTGCAAAAGGTGTGTGGAAACCGTGAGAAAAAAACTCACAGTATGTTGGCGAATCTGTGTCAAACGCTCCCACTCGTAAGATAGGTCAGCGCCCGGCAAGATCGTCCTCGTGGTGCAGGAGGAGTTAGTCTGCTTCCTAAAGACTTCTGGCGAAGTCTCAGACACTTCATTTTTATTTTTTATTATTTTTTATTTTTGGGGGGATACATATACTTCTTTTTTTTTTCTTTATAGTTTTTTGTCAAATCTCAGAAACTTCAGATGCCTGTTGGCTTTAAAAATGGTGATGGCAGTAGGTTTCTCCCTACAACGCTGTTACAGAGTGCACTGTGTGTGTTGGGAGTAACAGAAGACCCACAGGGACACCAGGGGCACCAGGGACAAGAGACTAAGGGACTAGGCCAGCGGCAGTCACACCATGTTCCAGACCTAGAAGAAGAGCAGTTGAGTTCCAGTGGACTTGGGGTGAGTTTCCACCTGATACAGGTCTGCCATGTTGGATAGAAGCAAACAACCCCATCGAATCCATCTTTGTGGATTCCTATAAAATAAAGGTGAACCCTGGGAAGCGGGTGCACTTGACTTGAGCTGTATTCCAGGTTGTGGGGAGCGTCTGCACCACTTCTACATGCATCTGGCTGTGCTCCCCAGTCTCAGAAAACAAGACACCCCACCTGTCCCACGGCTGACCTTCCAAGGGCCCCTTCTAGATGGTGACTTGGCATGTCTCTTCCTTGTAGCCTTTAAGACTCAGATCAATGCCTTCTTGTTCTAGCAATCAGACATCAGGGATGCCAGTTAAAAAGGAATAGAAATTCAATATATTCCATAGGACAGAGGTGGTGTTTTAAGGAATGAGAAAGCAGGATGTCGGGAAGGCCAGCCTCACACTTTTAGGGCGAGGCCGGTATCACCCATAACACTCCTGGGCCACCATTTCGTTTATCTTCTGCTCCACCTCATGGCTGGGGAAGTCAAAAAGCAGAGAGCTCCCGGCAAAACACCATTCTGAGGAGTCTGACCACTGCAAGCATCAAAGGACAACTCCTTATAAGACTTTGGGTGAAAAACATGTTAGAGGAATCAGAAGATGTCTCACTTTTGGGAGTTTGAGAGTGAATTTGGAACTGAATTCCAGTCAAGTCTGAAGGCGGGAACACCGATGGATGTCAGCAATGGTGGACACTAGATGGTAACTGAAGATGGTTGAGTAGAGTGTCTGACTGCACCCCGGAATTTCTGTTTAGAAATCTGAGAGTCCTGTTGTGTCTCATGCACATGGTGATAAACACACACACCAAGGGAGGAGGGTGTGAGGACCCCAGGGAGAGCATGTGTGAACACGGAGGAGAAGGGATTGCATCGGCGACCCAAGCCAGGCTCGCCACAGCTCTCCAGCCAAACTCCAGGAGCTGCCAGGAGGCAAGGAAGGTTCTGCCCACCTTGAGTTTGATGCTGGGCCTCCAGAATGGGGAGACAGTCTGTTTCCGTTGCCTAGTCCACCCAGTCCATGGCGGTCCTAGGAAACCCATGCAGTAGGAGGTGTGGCTGATCTAATCAGGAATACTAACTCCTTAGGAATAGGATTAAGTGGAGAAATTGAGGTTCTTTAGGTCCAATGAACAATTCTTATGGGTGGTGAAACTGTTGGACCAAAGAAAAAACTGAAAAATACAGTAAACCCCACTTTCAGGTGAAATTTCTTTTAAAAAATTCTTTTTAATATTCATTTTTTTGAGAGACAGAGAGAGAAAGAGACAGAGCACCAGTAGGGGAGGGGCAGAGAGAGAGGGAGACACAGAATCCAAAGCAGGCTCCAGGCTCCCAGCTGTCGACACAGAGCCCAATGAGGAGCGTGAACTCACGAACCGTGAGATCATGACCTGAGCTGAAGGTGGACACTTAGCCAACTGAGCCATCCAGGCGCCCCTAAAGTTTCTAAAAATAGATAGACACATGAACTTTGGCTGTGCAGACCCCAATCTATAAAGTAACAGGATTCACACATGCATAGTCTTCTAGATGAACAGATGAATTGGAAAGTCATCATTTACTTTCAAAATACTAGCCATTCACATTAAAAATATGTGTGGAATGCCTTAAAATAGTAAGTTTGCTAAAGAATTCAAGATTACTTTGTTACAAATATTATTTTGTTTACATAAATATTTGAGTTGCATATCTATTATATAAAGATGAATGAATTACATTAATTATATTACATGAATTACATGAATATCTATATTTCCATTGAGCATGGATTTGTCACAGACATGAAATGTATCTGACAAGCATTTTGCCGACCCTCACAGATAGAAAAAACCCAACAGTTCCCTCAAACGGCTCGCTCCAGACTTTCCTGTATCATCTCCCTAAATGGTAATCTCAGGGAAAACTTAATTATTCTGGTTCCAGTTATTATGGTAACAATCATCATAAAACTGAGTCTTAACAGCATTTGATACAGACTGAGAAGAGATTATAAACTCCCAGCCTGCATGCTGAGTCCTTTTCTAGAAATCACACAATTATAAGCTCTATAACAACCCCATAAACTTCCAGCCTGCATGTTGAACCTTCCCCTATAAAATGGAACGCTCTGTGGCTCTGGGATGACTTTCTCTGTGAAAAGAAAATGCTTGCGTTAGATCAGAGTTTACCAAGGTGCAGTGGGAAAGCCCCAGCGAGGCCCCACCACGGGTCACAACTATGTCTGCACAGGCCCTGAAATGGCTCCACACCCGGAAACGAGAGTGATCGGCCGCGCCAGCTTGGTTCAGGCTCCACAGCAAACGGAGGAGCCTCGGCGCTGGCTGTTGTTTTCTTACCCGTGCGAGCACCGAATGAGCAGTGTAACTAGACGACTGTGAAGCCGGCTGTCTGTTCTGTCCTATCCCTGTCCTGTTCTGGCACCAGTTGGCGAGCTCTAGGAGGGGCTCTTGGGTGGACACACGTATCCTATCTGCTTTGGGAAGTTGGGAAGGATGTGAGTCTACTGATCTGGGCACCTGACATGTCCTCACTCATTCACTCTCCTCTTCGTCATTCATTCACTCAGCACAACCCCAAGCCCGAGGAGATCCTTGCCGGGCAGCTGCGGGCCAGAGTGGGCTGTGCTCCGGCCGTCCAGTTACGTACTCTGGGCCAGCCAGCATCAGCTTCTCC